>JAODAI010495271.1:0-13594 GCA_027575025.1 Scotoplanes globosa
CGATCTTATATACATATATATATATACATACATGTAATATTGTTCTTCTATGTCCTATTAACATCTTCTCCTCCCCCCTCCCTGTCTCCTTACAGCGTGATAATGGTGAGATGGTGATGCAGGAATCCTGCGGCTGCTGTAAGATGGCCACACACGTAGACAAGAACATTTATGTCAACTGCGGCGGTGACACCACCCAACAAACAGTAAAGGTCATCACGTCCTGCAGCTGTCAATCATCATCATGCATCGCATAGATGTTGAAAACAGCCGTTCAATATAGTTACTATTATTATTATTATTACTGTTGCTAATACTGCAACAAATACTACCAACTTCCAATGCTCCTGTAATATATACACAAACAAGCACTATTTCCCTTAACACTCGCTATCCTTCAGCCTAGAAGTTATTCTGACCAGAAGCTGGTCTGTCTACGGTTCGTTCACTGTACAATCTATTCAGCGTGGAATTTATTCCGTAAATGTATTTTGAATTCTTGGGACGCTTTATCTTCTGTAGACGCTCTTTTTCACCTCCTGGGTCGAGAATCCTGCATAGAACAAACTGCAGAATGCAAGCTACTGAACACAAACTGCAGAATACAAACTGCACAATACTAACTGAAGAATATCGTGTCACTCTGGACGTTTGTATGGAAACGACGTGATCACATTAATTCCCTCCTATTACGTTTATTATAATAATTTGTTGAATGATCGATTACAGCAAGCATTCCAATAGTTTACCATTATAAGCTGATATAATGTAATGAAATACATCTTTGCAATAATACAAACTAGCAATAATATATGAAAGCATATAATGTAACTGTAAATTAGTTTAATATATATTGGGATAGTTGCCACGTTTAACCTACTAAACCCTCTCCCACCCACCCACACAACCTGTTTTTATTGATTCCGAATTGAAACATGTAAATAACTATTTTTGGATTTTTAATTTGGAATTACAGTTTCTTCAAGAAATGATACCAATGGGAAGGACAAAGTATGATGAGTGTTCTCACCAAATGCAAATTTGATACAATATATTTAATTTTTGACGAATGAGACACCCCTCCTCGCCCCTCCCCTCCCTCCCCTCCCTCCCCCCAACCATATATGTAAAGTGCTCATCCAGTCAGACAAAAATTTTGTAGTTTGTTGTGACCTTATTGCCTTTGTTATTAGTTAATAGTGTCTTTATGTAGCAGTGTACTATATTCTTGTCGGAACTTGAAAACAAAATAGCGCCCCCAATATTATAAGTTCAATTGTGAAGGAATCTGTGTAAATGTGAGTTTAACGAGAGTAAGAAAGTGATAGAGAGGTCAATATGAATAGTCAAAATATATTTATTTTAGTACGGACGGACGTTGTTCTTTTGGACGCGATGGGCCAATTCATTAGCACGTGTATGTTTGACGATTGTTTGGCAACTTGCCAGATAGGACAACAAGAGAGGTGATGTGAAATTTTAGAGATAAATAATCAATCATTGGTGTTTATACTAGCATAATTATGCATCATAATAGTTATCAATCGATATAATAGGTACGGGATATAGTAATTGTCACTAGAACTTTTACAGCTAGGCCAATACCGTCGTCGGTATACTAATAACTTGCATTCTGTGCTCATAACTCGACTCAACGGCGTTGTTCCATTTCAATATTCTCCGTTTTTTATTTATTTATTTTCCTCTTTTCTATTGTTTTAATTAAATTATATCAAATTATGTCAAATTATAATGAGGCAATTTCGTAAATATAAAGTCTTTCTGCTTTGAAATAAATTTCTGCTTTAGAATTTAAAGAAATTGTGTCCTTTTATTTTATTGTTGTGTGTTTTCATTACTGGTTGTACTTTTATGAGGGCTCATGAGCCTTTGGTATGCCAGTTAGAGCCACTGGAATGTATGATGCATCAACGGCAGATCGTGTAGTAACTGATCTGCCATGGTGCGTCATATAGAGACAGTTAGAGCCACTGGGATGTATGTGATGCACCACGGCATATCAGGTATTCTCCATTTTGGGGATTGATTGTCATTCTTCATTTTGAGATAGGGGAGGTTTTCTTTCAAAATATACCACATGTGTATGGATTATGAGAATCTGGGATATATGATGTACTAGATCGGGTATTATGTCGGCATTCTTCATCTTGAGGTAGGGGAGATTTTCCTTCAAAATATATCACTTGTGTAATGTCACATGACCAAATCAATTATTCAAATCAATTAATCAAATTCAGCAACTTTAAAAAATAATATTTTGTTGATTTTGGTATCAAAATATGGATAATGGTCTCCTCTTTCCTTTGCCACTAACATCTCAACATGACCAATGGTCGATATTATCACTTATCTGCCATAGTGCATCACAATTATACACTAATATCTCAACGTGATCACGGGCCGACATAATACTTGATCTGCAATGGTGCATCACATATTCACTAATATCTCAATATGACCAACGGCTGACATAACACCTAATCTGCCATGGTGTATCACATATACACTAATATCTCAACATGATCACGGGCCGACATAATACCTGATCTGTCATGGTGCATCACATACACACTAATATCTAAACATGACCAAGAGCTGACGTAATACTTGATCTGCCGTGGTGCATCACATATACACTAATATCTCAATATGACCCAGGGCCGACATAATACCTGATCTGTCCTGGTGCATCACATATACACTAATATCTCAATATGACCATGAGCCGACATAATACCTGATCTGCCATGGTGCATCACATATACTAATGTCTCATTATGACCAAGAGCTGACATAATACCTGATCTGCCATGGTGCATCACATATACACTAATATGTCAATATGACCCAGGGCCGACATAATACCTGATCTGCCGTGGTGCATCACATATACACTAATATCTCAATGGCAGCAATTGGATGGTGTGAGGGCGATTGCTGCAAGAGTTAGGTGATTCCGGCCACCTCCGAAATCTCAGGGACAAAACCGGATCAAAACTGGACCAATGATGATGATGACCATGAGCCGACATAATACCTGATCTTCCATGGTGCATCACATATACACTAATATCTCAACATGACCAAGGGCCGACATAATACCTGATCTGATGTGGTGCATCACATATACATTAATATCTCAACATGACCAAGGGTTGACGTTATCACTGATTTGCCATGGTGCATCACATATGCACTAATATCTCAACATGACCAATAGCTGACATAATACCTGATCCGCCATGGTGCATCACATATACACTAATATCTCAAAGTTACATATATCATGTGATATACCAGTTAGAGCCACTGGAATATATTCATCCTCACTCAATTATCAAACAATTGGTTTATACACAGTCGCATATATCATGTGTTATACCAGGTATAGCCACTGGAATATAATCATCCTCACTCAAATACCACACAATCGGTTTATATACAGTCGCATATATCATGTGTTATACCAGGTAGAGCCACTGGAATATAATCATCCTCACTCAATTATCAAACAATTGGTTTATATACGGTCGCATATATCCTGTGATATACCAGTTAGAGCCACTGGAATATAGTCATCATCACTCCAGGTTTATACATCACAATACCTCATCCATGGTGATCATGTAGAAATGATGAATCTTAAATTACAGTCTTAAATTATTTGACCGGTTAGCTCAGTTGATAAGAGTGTAGTACTTGTGATTGCAAGGTGAGAGGGATTAATGAGGATCATATTCCAGTGGCTCTAACCCTTATATCAAAGGCTTTGTGTGGCTCATATAAACGATGTATTGAACCCAATCAATCTAGCTGATATATCATTTACCTGGTTCGACAATATGTAAGTGCGCTGGCCCTTTTTAACAAAGTGGTAGTACGATGGGGACCACATAAAAGCCTTTGATGTTCCAGATAGAGACACTGGAATGTATTGCATACAGCCATCTGAAGCCTTTCATATACCAATTAGACCCACTGGATGGAATGTAGACAGAGCCAACCGAAGCCTTTGATATACCACTTAGAGCCACTAGAATATACTGCATAGATAAAACTAAATGTTTTTATATACCAGTTAGGGCCACTGGAATGTACTATGTAAAGCCAACCTAAGCGGTTTATGTACTTGTTGGATTACTGAAATGTATTTACATAGAGCCAACCGAAGCCTTTATATGCCAGTTAGAGCCACTGCAATGTATGCACAGAGCCAACCGAAGCCTTTGATATTCCAGTTAGAGCCACTGGATTGTCTGCATAGAGCCAACCGAAGCCTTTGACATATCAGTTAGAGCCACTGGATTGTCTGCATAGAGCCAACCGAAGCATTTGATATACCAGTTAGAGCCACTGGATTGTCTGCACAGAGCCAACCGAAGCCTTTGACATATCAGTTAGAGCCACTGGATTGTCTGCATAGAGCCAACTGAAGCCTTTGACATATCAGTTAGAGCCACTGGATTGTCTGCACAGAGCCAACCGAAGCCTTTGACATATCAGTTAGAGCCACTGAAATGTAATCAACCTATAGAGCCAACCGAAGCCTTCGATATACCAGTTAGAGCCACTGGAATATAATCAGCCCATAGAGCCAATCAAGATTTGAGCATGGCTAATTATCCAGAGATCTTCAACTATAAATAGATTCGGAGCCCATCGGAATTAAACCGCATTATGATGTGCCGTTAAACTCAACCAATCAATCATTCATCGTGGACAGATTGCTTGAATACGACCTTAGAATTATGATCTCAAGGTCAGGAGTTCGAATCCGGAGTGATGATGATTATATTCCAGTCGCTCTAACTGGTATATCAAAGGCTTTGGCTGGCTCATATATATAACCCCTGCGATGAAAAGGGCCATGGAACATATACATTTCATTCATTCTAGCAGCGATGTTGAGAAGTCGAGATAGCCTAGTGTCGGTTAAGGGCAGGGGCTCGTGATTGTGGGATCACGGGTTCGAATCACAGCGCTGCTGTTAGTTGTATCGGCTTGTGTCGTTGAGCATATCTGACCGGTTAGCTCAGTTCATAGAGCGTTGGACGTATGATAGCAAGGTCATGAGTTTGAAAGAGTGTTGATGATTTTATCCCAGTGGTTGTAACTGGTTTACCAAAGGCTTTGGGTGGCTGATATAACCTCCGTGTTGAAAAGGTCCAGGAAACCTATTCATTCATTCGTTGAGCAAGGTACTTTATCTTGATTGCTCTGTAGCCACCTTGACCCACCGAGGACCATAGATTAATACCAGGAAGGGCATCTGATCACAAAGGGCTAGACCTCCCCTGAAATGCCCTTGCGTTGGTAAGGCAACGTCTAAGCCCCGCCCAGAAGATGGGGTGCCAATACGTTACATAACTTCGTAGTAAGAAACACCCAAACCATTTGGTGTACCAGCCTTAGAGCCACTGGAATACCAGTATAAATGTATGATGGCCTACAATTATCATTGATTAACTGATCAAGATTCCTGCCCCATTTCAGCAACCACCCGATGCCTTTCATATAGCAGTTAGGGCCACCTGGTTCTCAATTAAATTATTTTGATGGATTGGTGGATTGGGTTTCCTGGCCCTTCTAACAGTTGATAGAGCGTTGGACTCATGACCGAAAGGTCAATGGTTCGAACCAGTGTGATGATGTTTATGTTCCAGTGGCTCTAACTGGTATATCAAAGGGTTTGGGTGACTCATTTAACCCTTAATTTCCCGAATTAATATTTTAAAATGGGATATCGTTTATGGATTCACCGTAGGTAGGCACTTGTCATTCACCTTTAGTTCGAATCCGGAGTGATGATGTTTATGTTCCAGGGGCTCTAACTGATATCAAAGGCTTTGGGTGACTCATATAACCACTGGGTTGAAAAGAGCTAGGAAACGTATTCATGCATTCATTTGGCCCTTCCAACAATAACTTATATGAACCACACAATGCCTTTGGTATATCAGTTACAGCTATATTATCTAGCTCTCTTCAGCTGAACGTGAGGTGAGAAGGCAACCGTGATACTAACCAATTGTTGGATCATTGTCATTACCTTCAGTGGTGATTCCTTGCATGCATATTAATTAGTAGACGATACGTATTGCTAAAATCTCAAGAAATAGCTGGTATAACTATGTGGATGCCAAAAACTGCCTACATGTTAGCAATTGTGTACAGTTACTGGTCTTTAAGACAAGAAACCAGCATGCACTTTGCGTGTTTCTTGTATATATATATATGTATATATATATATATATATATGTGTCTTCGGTGTGAACCGACCGCAGATTTGAACCCAAGGCCTGGAAGTGACACATCTGGGCTACTGGTTAAGCCAACCAACTAGTTCAAATGGAAGAGTATTATATTAGATTATTTACCGATAATTATATTCCAGTGACTGATCTAATTGGTATACCAAAGTCGTTGTGTGCCTCATATAACATCTGCCTTGCTGAAAAGGGCCAGAAAACCTGATCAATCAATTATTGTTGAAAAGGACCCGGAAACTTGACTACATATATTATGATGTATAGTCTATAATAAATCATGTTCTGTTGCGTAGTGGATAAGGTTGGTGAATCTAGAAGCTAGGAATCTCAGCAACTGGACGATCCAGGGTTCGAATTCCAGGTCGGGCTTAGTGTGGGTTTCATCCAAGAGTAATAACGGTTTTCCCATGCGAACGAAGTTTTCAAATTAAAAAATCCAACTTTGTCTTCATGAATTGGGTAATTACCCGACGTGAAGTTGTAATTTCAAAGCCTTTGTTTCTCTCACTTTGGTGGTCGCTTAGCGTCGTAAAATTAAATATGCCCCGTTCAGGCCGGGATTATTATTAATAATAATAATCATCAATCGGTCAGAAAACAACGAGTCTAGCGCGACGCAACGGTAAAACAGCCGTATGCAATACTATTATATATCACGTCCGCGTGGGTTCGAGACTGTTGGAAGTCGCCGGGTCATACCAAAGACTTTAAAAAGTGCACATGCTGCCTTTCTCGCTTTGTGATCAGAGTACAACAATCCAGTATTCCTCGACAAGGACAAAATGCCAGCGACGCCATTTAACCGATTGACTTGAAATTAATGTTTGTGAAGACTATATTCCAATGTTTAACCCATTCACTGCTACACAGGTATTATGCCATTATGTATATGTATATACACACACGTCATGTATTATGCCATTAGGTATATGTATATATACATGTATTATGCCATTACGTATATGTATATACACATATATTATGCCATTAGGTATATGTATATATACATGTATTATACCATTACGTATATGTGTATACACATGTATTATGCCATTATGTATATGTGTGCTGGAAACTAAGTTGGCACAGTGTGTATATTCGTGTACCGTTGCAGTGACAATTATGTGGTATCGTGGACGATGTTGATAGTGAACTGGTTAAAAGCTTTCGATATGGTGCTATATTCCAGTGTAGGGTCTTGATATATCCATAATAATAATAATGGTCGTTACTTGTATTGCGCTTTATGCAGTGCCTCAGAACGCTGGTCCAGTGGATGCAGCACAAGGGGCGTCTGATCCGGAAGTATATGGTCCATGTTACATGGATAATCAGCGGGACTAATCCATGCTCTTATGAAGAGTGACCAGGTGTAATTAGTGGCGGATCCAGGATTTTTAGAAAGGGGCGGGGGCGCCCTACACATTTTTTGTAATGGAATTATCGGTGAATTGTGTAACGTCTATGCAAGAAAGTGAAAACATAGGGGTTGCGCCCCCTTCGCCCCCTCCCCTGGACCCGCTCCTGGTAATGATGCAGGTATTTCCAATCCTACTCACGAGATCGCCATTTTACGTCCCTGTTTGACGGACGAGAATGATTCTTTGGCAATATTATAGCGCTTTATACAGTGCCCCAAAACGCTGGTCCCGTTTGAAGGACGAGTATAAACACCATTCTTTGGCCATATTCCCCAAATATTCAAGGAGAGGTGACAATTTGTTCACCACAGCTAGAGTTTAAAAGTTTTGTAAAAGTCCATTTTTGTTGTTTTTGGTTGTGTTTAACGGCTCATTTCTAACCTTCCGGTTTAATAGCGTCGTCCTCGGAATTTTTTCCTAGTCGAGGATCACTCGCTTGTTGACCATGCTCCAATCCCATACGCTGAACATCAAGTGATAAGGCAACAGGTACCACTTTTGAAGTCCAAGACACAACCCTGATAGGGATCTATCCACGGACCTCTGTATTGCAAAGCTACTGGACCAACTCACCTCTTTATGATATTGGTGATGCTGTTCCAGTACACCTAACTGGTGTATCAATAGGCCTTCGATATATGCTGTATGACTATATATAACTCTGGTATATTAAAGGGTTTAAATGTATATTTTCTAGTTGATGAGTATCTGTAAAACACTCGATAAACTATGTGTATCTGTAAAACATAGTTTATACCTAAAACAGTGTGTATCTACAAAACAGCGTTGTTTATCGGTTGGTAAACAGTGTTTTAAGATAATCAAGTGATTAACACTGTTTATCACTTTATCAAACAGTGTATTCAGTTAGAAAAATCACTGTTACCACTTCCAGTGGCTCTAACTATACCAAAGGCAGTTTGACATTTGACCTCCACCAACAATAACACAAGTCTTGTATTCATTGGGGTCAAACTTCATCAAGTTTGAACATTGTCAGACTTTAACTTTTCGAGAAAACGTATTTACAAGCCATTTACCCGGCTGTATCTGTACTTTTAATAGTTGTAAGGACACTACGTCACTTTTAGTCTTGATAAAGACGTTCTTTAATTAAATGGCGTTTCGAATTTGAAAACTTCAAACGGCAATATATTGAGAACGGAATGGCCGATTTGACTCTAGTTTAGAGCATTTTATAAATAATGTTCTGCTCTATAAATTCAACTAATATTATTTACAAAGTTGTTGATCCCTTTAACTTCCAACAATGTTGTGACAAATATTGCTGAATCTAAATAACTATCTCTCAGATACAACATCCCGGCTACTATAGCCATAGGAACAAACACTGAAAAAATGGTGATAATATTCTTGATGTAGGTCCACATTTCCAGGAAGCTTGATTAGTATTTTGTTGCTTTTGTATTGAAAATCATAAATATTCCAAAACGAGTATATATAGAGTACATTTGGTATAGTTATTCCTTCCAAAAAGGTAGGGGTCGTGACCCCTCTCCCCCGGGATTGACGCCCATGATTCAGTGTAAGTCTCATCTCCAACAATAAAATATCAAGAAATAAAATACTACAATATAAGACGCGAAACAATATAATATATAGGTCTACATATAGACAATACAAAAAATCAATAAAAAATACTAAAATATCGCATTATAATGTGTTTCCTTTATATATCAGCCCCAACATATATTCATAATGCCGTGCATGCCCCTTACATTTATAATTCTCTTTGAAGTTACATTATATTTTAAGCTAGATTTCGGGTAATTTCGGGCATTTTACGAAATTAGTGTGAAATTTGAATATTACGTTCATATTTAGGCCTATACAAGTTAACATACCAACAATTTCTTTGCTCCATTGGTTTAAAACATATTTTTGAACACATCCATTTTGAAGTCATTATGCCGTGCCATGGCCGAGATTTTAGGGTGAGATGTCCCCCCTCCCCCGGCCTGGACAGGTGAACAACGAAATAGTAAAGTTAAGTTGCGGTTATGCCCTGCATAATTTGTTATATACTCTCTCTCTCCATCTACCTCGTGAATCCCCAAAGAGGGGTGGTGAAGAAAACACTAACCGACAGCCGCAACACTGCTCTCCACAAAGCTCTCCACCCGAACCCTCTATCCATAGCCACGACCCTCCAATTCCCGTCACCTCGTGGCTTCCTAACATCCCTCTCCCCACAGTCATTCCATCTCAAACGAGCTCTCCCCCAACCCCTTCTACCGACCTCCACATGCGACATCGCCATTTTCGAGAGACGCCCTTCATCCATACGCTCTACATGTCCAGCCCACCTCATGCTCCCCCTATCTTCATCTCTGTAAGACTAATATTCATATCAATCTCCTCCCGAATATCGTCCAACCTACTCCTATCCATCCGCTTAGCCCCATCAATATTCCTCATCCAATTATGTTCGCATAAATATATGCAGGGATAGCACATGCACTCAACACCTTCTCTTTTAATTTCTTAGAAATATGTCTATCTGACATAACCCCCTCTACATTTCTCCAGGCCAGAGCCCCCGACTGAATCATTACATGCACCTCTCCATCTGACCGCCCACCCCCAGGAATTATTCCCCCATATACGCAAAATTATCTCTCTGCTTAATATCTATGACGGCAAGGGCTATACCCAATTTCTGTCATCGCATGCCCACATATAAAACATCTGTCTTATCCAGGCTCATACACAACACATGCCTTTCAAATTAACTTTCACATTTTAGCTGCACCTCTTATAACTCCTGCTTATTATCCCTAACTACTGCTAGATCGTCAGGATATAACAACTTGTTCAGTACATTCTTTGTACTGACTTTTCTACTAATCACTTCTATTACAATATTGAAAAGAAGTGAACTGAGAGCAATACCCTGCATAAGCCAATATTATCCCCAAACTCTTCTGACATCCTCGAACCAACCAGAACCCTACCCATTGCACCTTCTTAACTTCTGATTCCGGAACACCCATCCACCTTAACATAACGAATTCCATAGGAACCGTAACATAAGCTTCCAATTTCTTTTCCACCAGCTGCCTAAGTGAGAACAGTCCATCACTTGTCACTTTCCCTTCGGAAAACTCTTCTGTTCTTCCCCCGTCTCGGTCCCAAATTTAGCCCTACTTCTTATATCCAAAATCCTTTCCAAAAGTTTAAAAACCTGTCCTAACAGTGTGATACCCAGGTTCTTTCCTGTGTCATGGACATCACCCTTTTGCTTCCAAATAGGCACACTCAGAACCGTCCGCCATTACTTCCCTTCCCCCAAAATACATCGAACAGTCTCCTGAGCCACTTCACTCCCACATCCCCTATAATAACAATTTAAAGTCCGAAATTTTGACAACCTCAATCGTACCCAGCACTACGCTCGGGTACATCCAGATCAGCACATCCTCCCTGATTATACAGCTCCATGAAGTAGTTCTCCGATACCGTAATTACCTCATCCTTGTCAATGACCAACCTCCCACCCAGATCCTTAACTTGGGCCACTCTGCCATCATTAACATCTACTTCCTCTTCGTTCTTGTCCCGTGCCATCTTAAAAATAAGTTTCCTCTCCACATCATGATCCAATTGCTTATAAATATTATCTTCCATATCGCATCTTGCCTTTTCTACAGCCCTCCTTGTTGCCCCTTTTTATGTCCATAAAGGTGACGTAAGACTAACTCCGGTTGTATCCCCTATCCCTGACCTCTTCTAATTTCTTCGAAACCTCTCTCATATCTCCCATCGCCTTCTGCACACCCTTCGCCCACCACATCTTGCTTTCTTCCACGAACCCCCTTAGGCATTAATACTTTCTTTCTGAAAGGTAATTAATTATTAAAATATTTATATTCCTTTGTATTATAAACCGAATCGGGTGTGGGACCTATGACCACTCGTAGACCTGTTAGGGATTTTGCAACAACGACACACTAAAATTGCTTTAAATATCCCTATGTTCACGTTTTTTTTAATCATAAACCATTTACATTGTTGAATGACTGGGGAAGCGAAAATAATATAATTTTCCTTTTACTTAAAGGAATTGTTACAGTTTATTGTCGAAAACCGAGAATTCGACCGAATTCGAGGCACCCAATGTGCTTAACGAACTCAAAATCATACAGAGCAACTGCAGGCGAAATTCCCCACAAACCACGTGATAGTGTTACACTGAGTGTCGCCTCGTTATTATTATAATCTCTTTGCTATTATACAGGCCCAATTGTCGTACATGACAACACAATGTGCATTAATCACCATCGCTTCCTTCGCACCGATATTTCAGCACTATGCCGCTTCATTAATCTGAATGTAGATCTATATAGCTACATTTTTTGTTTAAAGAGGTAAAAATGACAAATCAATTAATCGATTATTCACCACGTCCAGGATACGTGGGTAGCCAGGAGGTAAGAGTGTGGGCAGCAATTACATTATCAATGCATCGGTACGACGTTCCCATAGTTGGCATTATCCCAAATCTTCTAAATATTGTTTGTCATGAACCTAAAAATATGTAGTCGATTTTTATATTTTTCGACTAATCCCATATTCCTACATGTCCAATACTTGCATATTCTTCAACATTAATTAGAGGATGACACTTTGCCACCTTGAATTATATAACTAAATAAATGAATATGATAGCACCATTTACATAATATATTAAGATCCTTTGAAGGACCAACTATTTTCTCATTATGTATGAATTGTCGCTCCTAAAGTTAAATAGTGAACAGATTGAGTTTGCCACCCACACCAAAAATACTGTATACGTCCCTGAGTTTAAGCTTGTTTGTGTATACAGTTTGCGTATTCTTCAATACTGTAAAGTATGTATACCTAGTTTACAATGCAGCACTGTAATGATTTATGACATATGGAGATCCTGCTGCATACATATATATATATAATTTACTATATATTTTATTACACATATATTAACTTGTGCATATAAGGAACAAATATTTATATTGAAGGTCTACATAATTGAGGAACATCCCGGTATACACCAGACAATTTCTAAATATGAAATATACCAAAAAGGTCATGCATAGTTATGTTATATCGTTGTAATATAACCATTACATCAAACAGCACACCATGCTGATACATATTATTACCCTGATAGTTTCGGAGCAGGGCATAAATGCGACCTTTGTTCTCCATAATATGTACCATATACTCCATTAAAAACGTTCAAGTTTAGTTTATTCCTTATTTTGTGGTTTATTATGTACCGCCTGATACCGGTACCCAATTGTGTACACATACACTCAACCAGGAAGTTCATTAATTCGATTATATGTATACAGACAGATATAAAGCCAGAAGTAGCTTTAAGTCGGCGATTTTAGGTTCGAGTCCCAATCTTGATTTCTTCGTTCGCATTTTGTCAGTATGTCTATATATTATATACTTGTGTAATTTAATAATATTGATTAGACTTTGCATAATATCGCTGGGCAACAAATCATTTTTCAAATTCGTGCAGCTCTCGAATTAAAGCATGGTGCCTATAATCCAAGATGGAGTTCAGCCTGAAGTACAACAGTATATTGGACTTGGATTTTTATAGTTCATGTTGGTAAGCCGTGATAGTAACGATAACATAATTATCCAATCTTTATATTGAATATGAAACTTTACACAATATTATCATTCGTGTAATTTATGATATCTTTATTATTTTGTATAACCCACTATGTTTTCCTGAATATTTCATGTAATTTAAAAATCGTCCAGTTATAGGTATCATATACTAATAGACCGGCAGCCCAGAGCACTTTGGTTACTCGAACGAGGTACCAATGTTTGACCATGGGGGTGTGTAGGGGGGTA
>JAODAI010495382.1:0-12807 GCA_027575025.1 Scotoplanes globosa
GATTGCCATTATACTTGATAGAATTTATACCATGATGATTTTTAGATTTATTATTATTGAGCAAACTATTCATCACAGACCATGCTTTCTTAGAGGTTGTATGTCTATCTAGCAGAATACTTTTGTAATAAAGAGCATGTGCACTACGAATACATTTGTTTAAAATACGTCTGACAGCACCTAGTTTAAGCTTTAAAGCAGGAGTAGGATGATTAATATATTTCCTAAATAACACATTTTTACTTAAAACTGACTTTTTAATACCAGAAGTAATCCATGGCTTGTCATTAAATTTACTCCTAGAGAGTTTAGTTAGAGGAAAATAAATATCATGCTGAGTCCTTAGTATATTAATAAACATATCATATGCATTATTGACATTAGTCATAAAACGACCACTGGTCATGTCGATATACTGAAATGACTGTACAAAATTATTAATATTAATCTGGGTATATGATCTAACAAAAGGTCGCTCATTTCTAGGTAATGGCTTTACACCCTCAATGATGCAAAAGTTGGGAAGATGATCACTAATATCAGAGTATAAATTACCTGAAACAATTTTATTATGAATTAGGTCATTTGAAACTCTCACAAAAATATTGTCAATTAATGAGATAGAATTACTTGTGATTCTAGTAGGCAAATTAATAACAGGTGTAAAACGATGACAAGTCATGAGTTTAATATAATCATCAAAAGATGAAAAATCTTCAACTTTTATGAGATCAATATTAAAATCACCGCCTATAAAACAAAGAGATGATGAACTGAAATGGTCAAGTGTCTCTTCAAGGGCCTCGACAAAGTGAGACACGTTGCCTTTTGGATGACGATAGCAGCAGGCCACTACCAAAGGTTTATTATTGAAAACTAATTCAAGCCAAATATCTTCAATTTGACAATTGTTACAGTTACACCTTAAGTTACTTGATAAAAATTGTTTACTCACTTTTGAGAGAAAAAAAATAGATTTGTAGAAAATACCAACCCCACCAGCTCTAGTTGGCGAAGGAACGTATTCAAGATTATAATCTGTAAAAATGTTGCCTAGAGAATCACAGTGACTATGCCCAATTTCAGAAAGTAATATAATATCAAAATGAAGCTTAAGTGCATCTAAGAAAGCAGTCAAATATAAATAGTTTTTCGGAAGACTCCTAATATTAAGGTGAAAAACTAAAGGATATACCCATAGTATCTATATATATATATCTCAACGACGAGAGTCGTATATCAACATTAAATGAATGAGTTTCATCTGAAACGTTGTTAATGATATTACTATAAATTCTGAACTATAATAGGCCTAAAATAGAGTATTGTGGTATGCATAATTAATTTGCTGACGATTAGTTAAATATAGCTATTTTACCTGGTATACCATACTCTGTCAGCTTTGACAGTTTGAAGTAAAAATAAAAATAAAGTGACATATACAGTAGTATTAAATATTATTGAAAGATCCACAAAAACAGCAGCCGTGATTGTATTACTATCAATATTACGGAGAACTACGGGATAATGGTGTAAGTATATATTTAGAGCGTCAGAGAGAACGTTTGATGAAATGCAGAGTTAAAAAACAACATTCACATTATAGAAAAATGTCATACAGGTATTTATAAGAAAAAATAAAATGGGATTAAACATTTGACTTTCATGGAACTTAGAAAACCATGGTAAAAGTGAAATTGGATTATAGTTATGATAAGAAGAACGACCACCTTTCTTGTATATAAATATTACTTTAACACTAATTGTTAGCTGATAAATGACAGGTATTACATATAAGGAATAAGTGACTTTGTCAGTATATATAATACTAGGGCAACATGTGTACGCGCACCTCAAACTAACTAATGTGTTGCATCATTGTTCATCCCAATTATTTATATTTCATGAAATATTTATGTAAGCCTATTTTGTATGACGTAATATTAACCATTAACAATGTACGTAATTGTTTCCTTGATATAAATTGCCACACCGCCTCCCTTCTTGTTGGTTCTATCATTTCGCAAGCAATTATTCCCATCAAACAAACTAACAAATGAAAAACTTCAGTGTGTAACTATATACTACACCAATATTAACATTATTTTCACAACAATTACTGTTATCCTTGAGATAAACATAAGATAAGACAAATTGATAAAATAAACACTTCCCCGAATATATACGCCATGCCCTGCATATGTGTGACCATAATATATGGTAAACACATGTTGCCCATGAACAATGGTCCCAGTCTTGGTCTCAAGTGCATGTCTTAACATAATGTGGTCAGCCATGGCCCTACTATGGTC
This sequence comes from Scotoplanes globosa, assembly GCA_027575025.1. NCBI lineage: Eukaryota > Metazoa > Echinodermata > Holothuroidea > Elasipodida > Elpidiidae > Scotoplanes > Scotoplanes globosa. The sequence continues at coordinate 2,313 of JAODAI010495382.1, forward strand.
TGGAATATTTGACCATGGACTATGGTCATTTTTTACCATATGACATTTGCAGTGCAGCTATCGTAATGAGAACATCAAACACATTATAGGCTACTCACCCTGTAAATATATATGATGATGGTAGTTGTGTTATTACCAGTACTAATAGTTCTTATACTGCCGTTTGAATTAACACATTATACATACCTACTTGCAGTACTTGAATCGTTGAGTCCTGAATCGTATACAGATACGACGACGACGTTTGCACCGTGTAATATCGGGAAGTTCACACACTGATGGACAACGATAAGATGGATGGATAATTATACACAACGTGTACAGCATATACATATATATTCTACTTTAAAGTATTTGGGGGATCTTTTGACAATACAAACATCATTTAGAAGATCGAGTTTCGTTATAATGTCCATGGGCTTAATTATAACACACGGATGCCGAATAAATAAGTTTTAATTTGTACAATGCTGTTCATTTTATTTAATATATTAAAACATGTTTTCCTATAAAATTGATCAACGTTTATGACAAATAAGGATCCCATGCACATTTCTTTGCTTGCAATGTGCGGTAAAAAATAAATAATATTGAGCAAACAAAATTACCCTTTTAAATTGCCATATCAGACAATAACAACTATTGAGAAACGGGGACAATACAAGTAACGCTACCGCATACATTAATCCAATCAAAATAGTTGTTTACAAGTTTCCGTGCACACTAGAGTGTATATCACTATTATACTTTATTCTATGTCAAATGTATGTAATATTGCATGTGATATCTGAATATGTTCATACTGTACTCTGTATATCTATATATAGTTTTTGATACATACTATTTCCTTTTGTGCTGGTTAATATATTACTATGTATAATAGAGTACAAATTTGACGCCTATGTTATATTATTTTCCTGTTATTTGAATAAGTGGCTTAGGCATTTACCATATTAAATTACGCGAAACAAAGTAATAATTGCTAACTTTCAATATTAAATTCAGATTGAAATTATAGTTGTGACGTCAGTATGCTTTTTATATATAACACAACTATCCTTACCCTATTACATTAGGTGCGTTTGACTCGGTTGCAACTCGTATAGCACGAGTTAACACCACAACCGTTCGACTGGGCCAACGTCATCAATACGTCACAACTCGTGTAAATAAAAATTATCACGCACTCAAGTTGGAGACGACATACGCGTCATCCATGCAGACATGCATCGACAAACTTATCTGAAAGTTCTGAAAAAAGTCAATAATGGCGGCGACACAATTGACAAACATGTCGTCCGGACGACGAGTTGCCGTTATTATATAAAACCAGGATACGAACAAAAATCCTTTGTCAAGATACGGTGAGTTTTCAAGAAAAGTGTATAGGACAGTGGTGGTTATAATTATGCTAGTCGCCTCATAATAGCCTACCTTTGGTTAAAATATAATGCACTGTGTCTACATGGCTATACTTCTTGCAAGGCCCTACGTTAGGCCTAGCAATAAGCATAAACCACTTGTCACCATTTGTGACAGCGCCGCATTTTCTGTGTTCATGATTACAGCCACTTTTTCCTCGTGTTTTCATCCATTTTCGATAAATATGTGCATGCGTTTGGGTAGGACCAATTAGATAGTGCAGCGCATGTACTGTATATCACATATGTAGTAACCTGGTTCAAGTTCAAATTCAACTTCAGGAAATTCCTTTGAAAAGTCCCTTGCTATAATTATGACGTCACCGTCAAGCAACTTTTTAGTCGCTTTTTCATTCGGCTGGCCAATACAGGACACATGTATACCACGATATGAAACCTACTCAACTTGTTACATGAGTTGTCCAGTTGAACACATATAATACTACTGTAATTAACCTGAATACAACTGCCCTACTTAGTATTTTTAGACCAGGCCCCGTGACGTCATCTGTCCATCACGAGACCGTGTATATTGCCGCCACCCTATACTCCATATACCTCTCTCTCTCTACCCCGTGAATCCCTAAAAATAGGTGAGGAAGAAAATATTAACTGACAGCTGCATCATTGGCCGAAGTACCCCACCTCCCTATGTATGTAGCCATGACCCTCCAATCACCACCACCTACAACCCTCCTAAAATACCTCTCAACACAGTCCTTCCATCTCAGACGAGGTCTCGCCCTACCTCTTCTACCAACCTCCACATGTGACATCGCCATTTTCGGGAGTCGTTCTTCATCCATACGAACAACATGTCCAGCCCACCTCGTGCGCTCCCTTATCAACCAGAACCCTACCCTTGTACCTTCATAAAGGCCATCTACCATTGTAACTTATGATTCAGGTACAACCACCCACCTTAATGTAGACATAACTAATTCCCTGGAACCGTATCATAGGCCTACTCCAAATCTACAAAACCCAATGACATACTCCTTTTCACCTCCAATTTTACACCAGCTGCCTAAGAGAGAACAGCCCATCCCTTGTCCCTCTTAAAAACCTGTCCTAGCAGTGTGATACCCTGGTACTTTCCTGGGTCATGAACATCACCCTTTTGCTTCCAAATAGGTACAATCAGGCCAGTCCGCCATTCATTTGCGGTACTCCCCTCCCTCCCTCATACACACATTGATCAGTCTCCTTAGCCACTTCACACCCACCTTCCCTGTAATAATAACCATTTCCACCCTCGTTTCGTCCAAACCCGAAGCCTTTTCCCTTTCATCCGTCTCAGAACCCAATCTACTTCAAAGTCCGAAATCTTGACGACCTCAACCTTATCCATCACTGCGCTGGGTAAATCCAGATTAGCTCCTCCTCCCCGGTTATACAGCTCTCTGAAATAGTTATCCCATACCATAACCACCTCATCCTTGTCCGTGACTAACCTCCCATTCGGATCCTTAACCACTCTGCCTCCCCTAACATCCAGGTCCTCTTCATTCCTGTCCTGTGCCATATTAAAGGTAAGTTTCCTCCCTCCATCATCATCCAACTGCATATAAATGCAATCTTCCATATCACATCTTGCCTTTTATACAGCCCTCCTAGCTGCCTTCTTTTTCTGCCCATAAACGTGGCGTAAGGCTAACTCCGGTTGTAACCCACAATCCCTGGCCTCTTCTAATTTCTTCCAGACCTCCCTTTTCTCACACACCGCCCTCTCTACATCCTTTGTCCGTCATATCTAGCTTTTTATCCACGAACCCCCTTCTTGGCCAAGGTCCTTCCACATATTGTCTCAGCCCCACCCACAAAATCAAGCTTAAATAACCCCCACTCTACCTCAACTCCACCTACCTGCTCATGTAGGTCCGCAAAGCTCGGCGCCACCCTATCCTTATACACTTCTGCCACGTGCCCCTTACATAACCACCATTTAATCACTTTTTTGTCCCACTTCCCTCACCACATTACGCTTCTGTAGCCGCAATACATGTGGTAACATGCTCCCCAGCTACAATCTTATAGTCTTTAATTCTCCACAATTGCCTCATCCTAACTACCAGCAAGTCCACCTCCGTTTAGTGCAACCCACTTCTATACGATATTTTGTGACTGGCTCTCTTTTTGAAGAAAGAGCCAGCCACCGCCATGTCATTGCGGAGGCATACATCTACCAACTCGCTGCCCACTCTGTTCCTCGTACCCCATCCAAAATTATCTACACATTCCTCTTCACCAACCCCTCTGCCTCCAACATGGGCATTAACGTCCCCCATTACGCACAACATGGTACACTCTTCAACCTAACCCATCATCCTCTCCAGCGCATATCTAAAGGCAATATTATCGGCTTCCCCCTCACTGTTTGCAGACCATATACATACATAATACCTACCAGTTGATTACTAAGTGTAACCCACATGATAATAATTATCTCTTCCCACCTCACCACCCTCACTATTTCCTTACCCTTCCCTGCTGAAACTATAATATCCACCCCATTACTCTTCCCACCCCCGGCATGAACCAATTTGAACCCGCCCGGTAGCATCCTCGCTCTATCCACCTTCCACTGTGTCGCCTCTACACAAATAATCTCCAATCTCTGTCTAACCATCATCTCCACCACTTCTAAACTCTTCCCTCCCATAGTACATACATTAAGACTACCTAGCCGGACTTCATATCGCGGCCGATGCCGGTGAATCGACCCCCCAGGAATTCGATAATTTATCATCGCTGTCTGGACAGGTGGCGCGTTGGGTACGCCGGACGCGGTAGCCAAATCTTGATCGTCAGTAAATATAATCATAAAGGTGTGGAACAAATAGCCACAATAACGCTGCCCTGGCTGATTTATGTGCGGTTTTATATCGGAGTTTTCCTTTTCCTAGATGGGCCACCACACAATGCAAACAAGCCTTATCCACCGAGGCAAATAGCCATACGGCGTTGCCCAGACGCTGTGTGCGGTACTATATCAGAGTTATCATTCTCCTAGATGGTCTGCCGACCAATGCTTAGGAGCCCCATCCACCCCATGTAACATGATCTTCAATCCTAACTTGGTATCGCAACTGGCCGGTTGGGTTTTATTTTTACTCAAACTTTAAAACCTTTTTCGTGATTGTTATAAAGCGTTTTAAAAAGGCTTAGGTATTCACCAATAGGTTAAAAGGAAAAGTGTATAGTTTTCTTCACGGAAATATTGTTAATTTTCGTTAGGATTTATCGGAAATTCTTCGGACATATTTGTCATAGTTTAGGCCCGTAGCTGAGCTATACTAGTACGTAGTGGCCTAACTGTTTTGAGTCTAGATTTTTAGAGGTTCATTTTCGCGAGTTGAGTTTTTTAGCCTAACACTATTAAGTGGGGCTAATAATATTATTATTATTATTACAATGCTTCGTTTATACTATTGGACATCATGATTATACGTTGTTGAATTTATTTAACAGAATGTTGATTAAAAAAAATAAACTTTGAATTTAAAAAAGAAAAGAAAAAGTTGTTGGTATTTAATATGTAGCTGAGTTATGTGTACTACGTTTATTCGACATTTTCCGGCCATTGAGACTGAACTCGTTAATATGGTTGGGAAAAACGGTGTGGGAGTTGTAAGTCGTTTATTCTACATATATGGGACGGCTATAGCAAATGCCCATTGTGTAGGGACTGCAATGAATTGGACCAATGCAGCTTACAGTATGTGCAATGTTAAATGATCAGTGTACTTTACTGTATGCATGGGGAAAGTCGAGAACACCGGATAAAATGGCAAGGAAATCAACAAGGAAGGCGATGGATCCAAATTCAACATCTAGTTTAACATTGTCGGCTTCAACGGATGCGAGCTTGAAAGGTAAGGAGAAGTATATTCCCGTAAAAAGTAAGGAAAGATCGCGAAGCCTACGCAGGATTTCGCTCAGGGATTTCGCTTCGGGGAGGGAGGAGTGTAAATACATCTGATGCGCAATAACGTTCCGGTAATTCAACCAGAGCCACGTCCTTCAAGACGGGACGAGCTTATTCATATCAAGCGCAATACCGTCCATGTAGAGCTACGTTGTTCATGGCGGAACGAGTGTACTCATCTGATGCGCATTAACTTTCGGGATAGTCCACCAGAGACACGTCCTTCGGGGCAGGACGAACGTACTCATACCATGCGTATCAACGCCCCTGTTAATCAACCAGAGCAACGTCTTTCGGAACGAGACGATCGTGCTGATTCACAGGAAATCCAGGCATAACCTCGTCCTTCCGGGTGGGATGATCGTACTAGTACATGTACCGAGAACGATCCGTTGGCGATTCGAATTGATAATGTAGATTATCATAGTACTTTGGGATATATATATTTGTACAAGCTGGATTTATTACACAGGAGGCAAATATATACACACCCACTGCAGTCGTACGTCAACCTGATGAAGTGTTTCTAAGTAAGTCACCGGTTTACAGTAACGATGATTCAATGAATGCATATGTAGTTGACGGGAATTATTATAGGAATCATAGGAACAGGTTGATAATCAAGAAGAGGTTCAGGTCGAGTATTTCATTTAATTTATTTCCACCATTTCAATTACATTTTACAAAGAATAGTAATAATCAACATGAATTCAAATATGAAAATATACGCAACAAAAATATGACATACTATTGAAAATCAAATTGAAAAGGTGGGGGAGACCAGATCAGTACTTAGTAAATTTATGGATAAATAATGTACTGTAGATTGACCCAGTAGCGTCCGCAGGAATTGTGAGGTGGTGGAGAGGGCCAACATTGTAATTTTCAGACTCTTATAATGCACACCAATATTTTGGGGGTTGATAATTCCATTTTATTCCGTTTGGGAGTTTTGTGAATTTTGTTTTTTCCGTTGTTAGGTAAAAATGGGGCCTCCCCCAAAACGGTTTACAAAATATTTAGATTTTTTGGTTTGATTTTTTACCATCAAAATACACTAGTATAATTATGACAAAAACTTCACTTACTGATAACATGTATATTTGTGTAAATGAACATCAAATAGATGCTAATAGTGTGTTTTAATGCATTATTTTGACTTTAAAAAACAAACATTTTTTTCCTTTTTTTAAAATTAATTTCGTGAATTTCCGCAAAGTTAAGAGAATTTCGTGAATTTCCGCGATCGCGGAAAATCTGTGTTATCTAAAAAAATAAAGTCTGACAAAGTTCAAGCTTGATAGGAAGATTGACCCCAATGCATACACGATAATTGTGTTGTTTTTGGTGTAGATCAAAGGTCATTTGGAGTCAACTGCTTAAAATTGAAGCATGTAAAACTTTGACAAAGTGCATACTCAGCATGGTAATTGACCAATGACCATACAGTATATAATGAGTATGAACTTTACTTTTTGATATACCGTGTTTACAAGGCATACATCAATATCTGGCCAAAATCACAGGGGTCAACTTTCATACCAAGTTTGAACTTTTTTGAGATAACGTATAAATTACATTACAAGCATGTTACTGTATGCCTACACACCAGGCTGTATTTGAACTTCTTGGTTGTACATGTATAGGGCTCAAAATAAGAATCAAAAGGGGCAAGGCCAAAATGGCCAGATTACCAGGGCAGATAGGTGTAACCACGATGGGGGCACCTCATCGCACCGAAAGTAAATGCAAAATTTGGCCTTCAGTGTACAATTTTTTTGAGGACATCAAGGCCAAAGTGAAGGGCACGGAGGCCATGGCCTTCGGTGCCGGGCCTCTGGTTATTTCGAGCCCTGAATGTTCTTTCTGTCGATTTGACCATTCCTCTAAGCAATGTGCTTTACTCGTTATCATAATTTATAAATACCTAACAGCCTACATTATTCAACCTTCACAACACACTTCTATCATCCATACACATCTAAATGATCCATAAACACCTCAATGTCATGTAAACCAACCTAAAACCAACAAACAGGCTATAAGACAGACTGGATGTAGCATTATTACAGACATGAACCGGTTTGATATTAATGTATCAATATTGGCAACCGTATATTGAGGGAAGTCACATATAAATAGATGGGAGACCAATGTTGAAATAGAACAGTTGTCACTTTTGGAATCTTCGTAAATATTCCTATCCGAAACACTTGAAAATGCCTATATTAAAGTAAAACATCCATAATGCTACTATTGCTATAATTGTCGCTAATTGGTATACCCATAATGCAAGTGCCGTGCTAATGTGGCAAAAAGGACTGCTGAGGCAAATCCTATTGGGCAGGTGTCAGTTGAACTGTTTGTGGCTATATTCTACAAAGTGCATACTAATCTTGAAGTCACTAGAACGGCATAATGTAGACCTAAGAATCACATTTTTCCTATTGAAACCAGATTGCACACACCTATTGTATTATCCTGTAATAATCGAGCAAGACAACCATACCCAACATATTGTGTCAATATGTTTCTGTGTACCCTAAAAAATTGGAACACACTTTCTGATGTCAATGTTATATTCAATCCTTATAAATTAGCATTTGAAATTTAGTGCATCTGCATATTTTTGACAAATTCACCAACAAAATATCCTAGTCTTCAGTTACATGAAGTTTTAACTATATTGGAAGAAGATTATTTTGGAATTCAAATATGCCCCGTTGAACCAATACCAAATAATCAAACACTGTCAAACCAGATAACTCTGACCATTGTATCCTTTGTAATGAGAAGAAGCTTGGTGTAGTCAAGACCGACATAAATATACTGCTAAAGATATGCATGGCTGAATCAATACCCACATGTCGCCACCCACACAAACAATCCGTCCCTTCCCTCAGCGGAGCTAGGAAGAAAGTATTAGCTCAAAAGAGCAGCACCGCAAATTCAGTCGGTCACCTGATGAGGGCAGAATAGCACAAAACTAAGTAATAAAGACTCTCAAATCTGTTTACTTGCCCAGTTAATTGTACATCGCTCTGCTGATCAAAGAAGCAGTCTATTATAGTTGTATGGCTATACTCAATGGTATATGTCTTCTATATATGAGTGAGGGACAGTGGTCTAAGAATCAAGATCACGTCACTCCTATTCCATAGAGGTTATGCACCACAGTCACATTATTGTCAAACAACTGGAACTAGCGGCCATTATTCTGGGGGTTCAACAATCAACAGCACATGTACTGTGTACAGCCAATCAGCAGTGGTTATTGCTCAAACCAGTTGTTTACTTTTACCTCCACGGTGTACTATTCAGTGAAGTGACTTTGCACATGTAGAAGGTCAATTCAATAGGTGGATTGATCAATTTTATTGGCTCTTTTCAAAATCGAGACACCCAAAGCCTTTGATAGATACCAGTTAGAGCCACTGGAGTATTATAAGCCATACAGCCCGATATCAACGTGACATTGGGATATCATTGATTAATTATGTTTCCTGGCCCTTTTCAACACATACGTTATAGACACCCAAAGCCTTCGATATATTATACCAGTTAGAGCCACTGGAGTATTATAAGCCATACAGCCCGATATCAACGTGACGTTGGGATATCATTGATTAATTGTGTTTCCTGGCCCTTTTCAACACAGACGTTATATAGACACCCAAAGCCTTGGATATATTATACCAGTTAGAGCCATTACAGAGTATTATAGCCTTACAGGCCGATACCAAAGTGACTTTGAGGTAACGTCATGAATGAATTCCATGTAGACTAAGATACTGTGAGGTCAAAGGTGATATGTAGTACTGAAGTTCTGCGGTTCCGTTTGCGTCCATCGTCGCCATGGTCGCAATCATTGCATTGACTGGGCAGGATATGTGCTAGTTGTACCGAATGTGATGACTCGCATCAACTCTCTGTAAAAACAATAGGAATACCACACATTGAAGCATATAATAATGATGTGTGAATAAAGGTATATTTCAAACACTCACACTGTTATTATATATTCCACAAATTTGATTATCAGATCAAATCTTCAGGATATTTTAACATCAAGGTTCTATATATGCCACCCAGAGCTTTTCATTCACCACTTTGGAGTTGCATTTAAATTTTTATTGTGTGATAGGCGATATCAGCTCTAACATGGACTTTTTTGCCAAAACACCTTTTGTTTATACCAAGTTACCATAATATTGAATGGCAGTATGCTTAATATACACACACACACACTCACACATTTTAGATGTATCAAAGGAATGGTCACCAGCCCTGTTGATAGGGGGGAAATAAAAATATAACAGTCAAGGGTTTGTGATTTGGGTTAAAAACCCTGCTGGGCTTAGAGATAAAAATTATGTATTTCTGCATCAAATATCTTCAAACAGTAGGCCTACACGTTTGGAGAACAAATAAATTATTCTCTAATAGAAGTATTTCCAGCAGTTGTAATTTATTAACTAATTCAATTGTTCAGTATACTAGTGTCAGCCAACGTGTATATTATTTATATGCAATATATACATAGTCACATAGTGTATATGGGTCACTCTATTTATACAGGTGCCAATGGTAAAAATGCACTAATAATTATACACTTCAAATTTAATTTGAAAGAATGCTATTGTTAATTCCTTTGTTTGAAAGTTATTACTACTATGGGGGAATGTAGTAAATTACACAAAAATAAATTTGATCAGAATAATATCTTGGACTATTCTTACCACAAAATTAGCAAAAAATGTCAATTTTAGTCAAAACAGTGCAACATTTAAAACAAGAAAACATATGAAGTTATATACTCCTTTTGAATACATAAATTAATGTTTTATCTATGTGCAATGTTTGTCAAGACACTGATATTCAACGTTAAAGTTATAATTGATCACAAATATTTTGATTTCTGTGTAATAACAGGTCGTCAAAAAAGGTCACAAATGTAACATTCGGTGTCCATCAAATAATGTTACATGAGTGACATGTTCAATTTCAATTGATGCATGCTAATATAACCAAATGCATTACATCAAAGGATGGGCAGAGTCAAAACAAGTTAAAAATCATCTAAACATATAATTAAAATCATTTTCAATATGGTGAGAAAACATGTCTGCATAAAAGTGACATTTTG
>JAODAI010495492.1:0-13593 GCA_027575025.1 Scotoplanes globosa
ATTTCTACAGTGTGTATGTCAGTAGCTGTAATTTTCATGAATGTCTGTAAATTTCAGACGATTTTTTACAGTGTAGATCACAGCAACTGTGTTAATATTCTTGGGCATTATTTATATTTTATACAAGCTCTGTCTCTTATTAATATTTCGATACCTTAATCAAAATTAAAATGCCACTGTGGCCGAGCGGCTTGTTAAACGTTTTCAGAACCCTCGTATCAATGGTTCAAGTCCTGCGACGGCAGGTTGAAGGTGAATCTATTGTCTTTTGATATTGGTGACTTTATGTATTGCATATATTTTTTTATTATATTGTATTACACCTCCACTCATTATATGTAACACCACACCCACTCTTCTTCGTTTACGATTGCTTCTTATAATAGTGTTATATACTACATAGCCTACCACCCACATTCCCCCGATATATATTGTATATATAAATAACGTTTCTATTTTACCCATTATTTGTTGTTAAAAAGTATGATTTTTCAATTTTCAATTATATATTTCTTACAGAAAAGCTCAAAACAAAAACTGCCACTTTGATTTTAGGAACTGATTTATCATATACGTTTTTATAAGATTCCTCCACAAATATAAATGGAACAGCACCCCATCTATACCATACCCTTCAATGCCGTAAGCTGATAACTAAGGACGTAAATATACTGATTTTGTGATCAACATTGAATAGGGGTGTGGTGTCCCGACTAGTTTTGTCCAAGATTTTTTACATTCTATGTCGAAAAAAAATATAATTTTGTAAAAAAATGTAATTTTTCAAATTGAAAAATTTTAAAACTTGTTTTGGACAACTCAGTAATAAATGCATTATCATTTTAAATAATAAGTGACCGTATCAAGCGATTCCAAGCAAATATACTATAGCGGCGTTGAGCTGAAGAACAACATATTAACGTCGCCTTTGAATCAGCATAACTGATTGTAAAATAGCACCAACGCTCGTCCACAAACAATAAATAAAACTTTAATATGAGTATATCAAGCTTTCATGTACTTTATGCTAGACCGTTGGCTTGCTTTTGTTTTATTTTATTTTCGACTGCCTTTGCTCTCCAATGATGTGCTAATTCTTCGATTATAGTTTTAATCCAAGAAAATTTGTGTCAGAAATGTCAGTTGTATGAGTAAATTGTAAACGTTTTTATGGAAATAGATCTTGCAAATACGATGGTTGACCGTCATTTTTATTAAATATAACTTCCTTAAGCTTTAGAAATAATGTGAGGGTTTATATTCGTAACGTCCGGTGAAATGTATATATTGCATGTCTACGCCGACTTCCATTAGTCGATACATCGAAAAGATACCTCACCAAATTGTATGTATGATGGAGATATTACATGTATCATCTTAATATGGGAGATTCAAGACATTTGTACGAGGTAACATTGATATATAGACTCAGCCGCAGATTATTTTTTTCTAAATTACTGACGTCAGACTTACCAAATATAGCATAATTTGCCAATATCCAACAATGTTTCCGATGCTTTCATGTTTATTGGCAATCAGTCGATATTTGGTAGTAATATCCTTTCAATTATGATAATTTATAATGATATGAATTATATATTGATATCTAAATCATTTCAAAGGGGTCGTCTAAGGCATTTTTATAAATGGCATAGTAGCATATAGCCACATATATAGAAAGACAACAATTCGTAACGGCCGGCCAATACGTATATATTGCATGTCTACGCCAACTTCCATTAATCGATATATCGAAAAGGTACCTCACCAAATTGTATGTATGATGGAGATACTGCATGTAGGTAGCAATATTCTTCGAAATATGATTTATATAAATGATATGAAGTATATATTGATATCTAAATCATTTCAAAGGGGCTATCTAAGGCATTTTTATAAATGGCACAATAGCACAACCACCCATAGAAAGACACCAATTCGTAACGGCCGGTGAAATGCATAAATTGTAAGTCTACGCCAACTTCGATTAATCGATATATCGAAAAGACACCTCTCCAAATTTTATGAATGGTGGAGATATTGCATGTATCATCATAATACCGGAGATTCAAGACATTTATACGAGATATAATTGATATATAGACTCAGCCGTAGATTCATTTTTCTAAATTACTGACGTCAGATTTACCAAATATATCATATTATATATTTTAATGGATTAAATTAATCGATTTTCAGAGTTATAATTGTGATTGGTCGAAAACAACATCACAAATGCTACACAGACAATGAGCATACTACACAAGTCAAAATTAATCGGCGTTTCCTCTAAAATAACAAAGTACTTAATCTCATAACAGACTTCCCTCTGTTTCCAATAATTTATACTTCAGTAACTATATTTATGTATGCAATGCCACACCATAGGTTAAATATAGGCAAATGTGAGAAAAAATCTTTTAGAAATACTATTTACAATTATTTTACGTCCAATAATACTGGCTATATGGCCTGTAATGGCAGATCACAATTAATATTCATAGATCGCCACCGAAAACAGATAGCTTCTTCCCTGGTCCATAGAGTATCATTTTGACCAATCTCAAAAAAATTACAAGAACTTCGCCTGTACATTGTAAATTAGCCTAACCTCTAGCATATCAATATTTTACGAATAAAGTCCTGCCTACTCATTAATATGCGAGGTACCATCGTTATATGAACAGGCTTCCTAACATATCCGAAGAGCATCCCCAACTCAATTCGACCTACGTTTATTGAGATATTGTGTTCATAAGCCATTCTTCATATTTTATAAATAAGCCGGCCACGCCCACTCATTAATATGTGAGGAGTCGTCGTTAGAATCAATAGGATTGCTAATCGACCCACAGAGTATCCCTGTAGTAAATACAAATTCAATCCGACCTAAGGTTATTTTAGTGAGCTATAGTGTTCATGAGCTATTTCTTGAGATTTTCGCAATAAGACCCACGCACTCATCGCTGAAATCAATAGGCGTCCTAACCGAACCGCAGAGAAGCCCTGTACCAAATAGCAGCTCAATTCAATATACGGTTTGTGATATATTGTGTTCATTATCCGTCTCTTGAGATTTTCGCAATAAGCTCCGCCCACTCATTACACTGCGATGTATCATCATCGTCATAATTAATAGGGTTCCTAGCCGACCCTCATGGCGTCCCTGTACCAAATATTAACTTAATCAGACTTACGGTTATTGAGATATCATGTTAACAAGCCATTATTGAGGTTTGCACAATAAGCCACGCCCACTCATTAATATGCGAGATATCATCGTCGAAATCAATTGGCTTCCTAACCGACCTGACCGATCTGCAGGGCATTTCTGTACCGAATATCAACTGAATCCGACTTACGGTAATTGAGATATCGCGCGAGCCATTTCTTGAGATTTTCGCAATAAGCCCCGCCCTCTCATTAATATGCTAGGTATCATGGTAGGCTTCCTAACCGACATGTAGGGTATCTATGTGTACCAAATGTGAACTTAATCCGACTTATGGTTATTGAGATATCGTGTTAACGAATCAGGTGTCACAATGTTGACCGAGAAATCGAAAACGTAAAAAATATTGGTATCAATATGTAATATGTAGACCTCGAAATAGGTTTTGTGATACACTTGAAATTGTAATCACTGGGTAGCTTTTGCCACAAGACATTATTTTGTTACATTAACGTCAGGAAGGGCATCCGGTCATATAAGCGCTACGTCACACTTATAAAGTCCTTACATTAGCAAGGCACCGTCTAAGCCCTGTAAGAGGAGTGGAAGACGTTAAACAACTTCAATTGCTACCAATCTGACATCAAACGTTGCTACATTGTTAGTTATATAGCATAAAGTCAATGGTATAGCGGCCTACACATAGTTCTCTAGCTGTTACGTGTATGTCGCTACATAACTGATACAAATTTGCTAATTATGCACTGTATCGTCAAACAATGCAAAGAAGTCCGTCATCTATAGTATTAGTAGCTCAAAGAACACCACGATTCGTTCATGTCGCTCCCCAATGCCTATTGATACATATAATAAAATTGTACCCCACCTGCTTGTTCTTTGGCAGAGTCAGTGTACACAGCACACTCGTTAAATTGCTTGAATGGGCAAGGCTTTTCAAGTAGGTGTGTAACTGGTATTTTATTGATATAGATCAGTAGTTCTATTGTTAACAGTACAATGGGTCAAGTCAATAAAAAATATTCTTTGCCACAATTTTAATAGCAGATGGGTTCCGTCACGTTGGAGGCGGCTGTGTTAAAATGCCCCAACATAACGCCCCATTAAAACCTATATTGAGAGAGAGAAGCACTGGTATATACGGAGAAACCAAAAAGGAAGAGATGTGACCACACTATTACTATATTGATTACATTTTATTCAACTACCATAACAGTAACAATTTGATGATGGAATAAACCTTGCACAAGATCGTAATATGCGGAGGATTATCACTGAGCATATAGAATAGACAAGGATTTCAAATTGGCTGATGAATTTATTGATTGATAATGTTTCCTGGGCCTTTTCAACACAGAGGTTATATGAGCCACACAAAACCTTTGATATACCAGTTAAGCTACTGAGATATAATCATCATCACTCCGTATTCGAACCCATGACGTTCCGCCCACAAGTTCAACACTCTACAACTGAGCTGACTGGTTAGACTAAATAATATAGAAAGCAATTTTACTACACCATCGATCGTTCCAGTAGCCCCATGTAGAGTTAATACAAAACATAGACCAAAATGTATCATGATGAAAAAGAAAGAAAAGGTTATGCTTAATGTTTTCAATCTTTGGTATGATCCAAAACTTTTAGCCTATGACCAACTGGCTGAAAGATAGGTTACTCAGCGTCACCTAAAGTGATCATACAGAGGTTATATGATTGATAACTGCTGTATATACAAATGTCAAATCAATAATTATTCCCACTTGGTAAAAACAAAATTAGCCAGCAGTAATTTTATATCCATCCTAAAGTACTCTATAAAGTTTTAAATAACAGACACAAAAAGAGGATTTTATTCTTTTCTTGTTTTTTTATTTACAAAATTAATTATTTACAGACGTATACAGTACTTCAATGCCAAAATATATGCCAAAATATATCCTGAGGCAAGTCTACGTGATTGGATGATGTAATGTATATATATATATAACTTATATTTACAGTGGTTATGATGGGTTGTACAATACATTGTTCTTTTTCTTCAAACAACTTCTCATAAATTGGTCAACTTTATACGATCATTGTCAAATTGAACAATAAATCATTATTTGTTATAAATCAGCTGCTTTACCTTATAAAATCCATTTTAGTTTAATGAAAAATTAAGTTGATACAAAGAATTAAGTTGATACAAAGAATTATGTTGATACAAAGAATTATGTTGATACAAAGACATCGCTACAAAGACGTATGCAAGAGCGACATGAAAGCCACAGGTATCAGCGTGTCAACATGGGAGAAGTTAGCCAGCAATATAAGTGATTGGAGAAAGGAGGTGACTATGGGACTGAAAGGGGAAAGCAAACGATACGCAAGAATGAGGATGAAAAGCGTGCCAGGCATAAAGAAAGTCAGAGTGCCACACCATCAGCCTCTATCTACATTTGCTGTAAATGCAACCGGGACTGTCATTTCGGTATTGGACTTTAAACAAACAGGGTACTACTCCATAGTCTGAAAGACTGACGGATCCCTACTGGAAAGTCCGAGAGATTGACGGATGCCTACTAGAAAGTGTTGATTATTAACAATCAACAGGGTACTACTCCATAGATTATACATTGGTATAGTTGTGATGTACTACAGAAGATCAGGTATTAATTATGCCAGTATTTTTCCTCATTTTGAGATAGGAGAGGTTGTCCTAAAAAAAAAAATCTTGAATGGAATATGACAACATCCATTGAAAATGTCAGTAACTTTATAGAAAGTTAATAATTTCTTGATTTCGGTATCAAATAAAGCTAATGATATCCGCTTTCTTTTTGAACGAATATGACATACAGTAAGGCCGACATAATAACATATGGTAGATATATATAATTCATGATTGATTATTGATTGATTGATTGATTAGGTTTCCTGGTCCAATTCAACAACAAGGTTATACGACCCACTCAAAGCCTTTGGAATATCAGTTACAAACACTGGAACAGAATCGTCATCAGTATTCAAACTGCTGACCGTGACAGTGATGTAGGTGTGGGGGGAATAGGTGTAGAAGACACCAAAATCAAATTAATTAATATCAAATGTGTCATATCTTAACAATGAGTATCCAAATGCTACATATGAATTTAATTTACAAATCAAGCCATATTTCTAGTTACATTTCTGATACATTTATCCCATCAATCCTAAGCTTACCAGATTGCCTGATTGATTATTTGAACAGCTCATATGTAACGTTTCGGTGTAATAGTACTGTCCTGAGATTCTGTTCGTAGTCGAGAGAGATAATTTCATAACGGAACATCAGCATCGAGGCTATATTAGTGCCAGATAGGTTAAACTATAGTCAAGTACCAAACAGGGTTCCTACAATTACAAAAATAAAAGGAATGACCATCTGTGATAACTCCCTACTTTTTGTGAAAAGATGGCCAGACTAGAATACAGAGACAGGTAGTCCTGCCCCGGGACCGCCATTTAACGTCCTCATCCGTTAGACGCTCCTCACCAAATCAAAGTGCTACCTCGAGAGTATCTTTGGTACAATCAGTGACCTGCTACCAAAGTCATGCCTCGACAGTGTATAATAGTGAATGGTCCAATCACTGGCCTGCTACCATTTCAAAGTCCTGCCTCGACAGTGTCCTGGTGAATGCATGGTCCAATCGCTGGCTTGCTACCATATCAAAGTGCTACCCGACAGTGTCTTTATGAATGGTCCAATCGCTGGCCTGCTACCAAAGTGCTGCCTTGACAGTGTCTTAGTGAATGGTCCAATCGCTGGCCTGCTACCATTCAAAGTACTGCCTCGACAGTGTCCTGGTGAATGGTCCAATCGCTGACCTTCTACCATGTCAAAGAAAGTGTTACCTCGAGAGTGTCTTCATTGATGGTACAAGCAGTGGTGACCTGCTACCAAAGTGCTGCCCCGACAGTGTCTTAGAGTGAATGGTCTAATCACTGGCCTGCTACGATATCAAAGTGCTGCCTCGACAGTGTCCTGGTGAATGGTCCAATCGCTGACCTTCTACCATGTCAAAGTGTTACCTCGAGAGCGTCTTCATGAATGGTACAATCAGTGACCTGCTACCAAAATGCTGCCTCGACAGTGTCTTAGTGAATGGTCCAATCACTGGCGTGCTATCATATCAAAGTGCTGCCTCAACAGTGTCTTGGTGAATGGTCCAATTGCTAACCTTCTACCTGCTACCAAAGTGCTGCCCCGACAGTGTCTTAGTGAATGGTCCAATTGCTGGCGTGCTACCATATCAAAGTGCTGCCTCGACAGTGTCCTGGTGAATGGTCCAATCGCTGCCCTGCTATCAAGGTGCTGCCTCGACAGTGTCGTAGTGAATGGTCCAATCCTGCTACCATATCAAAGTGCTGCCTCAACAGTGTCTGAATGGTACAATCGCTGGCCTGTTACCAAAGTGCTGCTTCAACAGTGTTGGGGTGAATGGTCCAATCGCTGGCTTGCTACCAAAGTGCTGCTTCGACAGTGTCTTACTGAATGGTCCAATCGCTGGCCTGCTACCATATCAAAACGGTGTCCGACAGTGTATGTACAGCGTTATAATGGTCCGGTTATTCTACTGATCAAACTCTTACAGTAGTTACCCCTCCGTCACATCAACTTCGGTATCTTTGAACTACGGGCTCTCTGAAAAGAGAAAAACAGATTATACAATTAGTGGAAATGAACCCAATTCTCATAAAACAAATGACATACTCTGACTCAAGACGAATTATACACTGAACGTTTACTACCAATATTGATCATCGTTTGAAGAAATAAATTCCTAACATGCTTTTAACAATGAGTTATATCATTCAAAGCCTTTTATATATATCCTATAGATGGGAAGATGGGGGGTTGGGATCCCCCTCTCTACAATATTTTTTTGCACACCATACCTAGACGCATCTGTCAATTATTTTTTTCGATACAAGTTTGTTTGGCTACCATAATTTATATAAATGCCAATATGTTTTCACACATTTCTTGGCAAGGAAGAAAAACTAAACAAAAATCCTGTATAAATTCAGCATACTGACATTAATTTATTTTTATTGAGTAGCGTGTAATCATAATACTTTCAGTCTCTTTTGTTTCTGCTTTATCAAATGTCACTCCTTTGTAACGGGGTAATTAGGCGCCGTCTAACAGGTTTTTAGAAATAAGGTGCCTAGATGCATTTACCTAGTATCTGTGAACATGATTCTTAGCTAATATATTTTTTTGCCGTTTGTACCGATACCAATATTTTTATATGTGAAGCGACATAGCTAATCGGTTATTATGTCGCCCATGATGAATTTTTGTTTTTTGGTGCTTTGGGAAGACTACAGTCGTAGCTTTATTTTTATACCAAAATCATAAAATTGTGATGTTTGAAAGGTGTTCAAAATTGGAAACGGGGTCTTATTTTCTGGTAAAATTTAAATGACAATGAACCAAAATAATATTTATGGTTCAAAGTAATATTGTTATCCAATGGTTTTAAGTTCTTAAATGTTATTACAATGATGAGGTTATGAACTTTTAACTTCAAGAAATTGTATACTATTAAATTAATATTGATCAAAATTTAAACTTTCTGTACTTCTAAACCCTTTCAATGCCAGCCATTTTTTACACTATATGCTTCCCAGCGCCAGCCATTTTTCAGCATATTGCTTATTTTATAGATGTCATTTGAGATCTTAATTTAGGGTAAGAATTACTTGTAGCCTACAAAACTATGAAGTACATGTAAGTTGTTCAGAATTGAATGCCGTTTCACATAGTACCAAAATTATAACCCCTGGGGTTATTTTGGGTTGGGTTAATTCCCCCTCCCCCCCCCATATTTTTGGTAAAATAACACACACATTGAACAATTAGGCCCTATGCTAAGATTGTAATAACATTTTACAACTCAAAAACTGTTATTTATATTCAACAACACTCCCCTACTTATATCTCCACATCATGGTAACATAGGCCTGCCCTAACAACACTGGTTAGGCCTACACCACATATAGATATAGCATTAGGCCTAGCCTATAGGTCTAGGCCCATCGTTACATTCGTTATCGAATTCACTGCTGCTAATTTCAGATGAAATACCTCTGCTAACGACTTCTTAGTCCAATTCCCATGATGATGACTCGCTATCACTCCCAAAATCACTAGAAACATAAATTCTTCGTGTATAGCAGCCATTTTACAGGGTAAAAATTATTTGCTCCGATCCAATTTTCAAATTAATTTTATGTTCAAATTTCAATACAAAGGCACACAATGTCATATACCAATCGATTGGAAATTTGGTGTTCTATCATCTGGTAATAAAATACTACAACTATACTCCCTCACTCCAGTATCAATAATTGGCATTATCCTTGACTATGTCTGTTGTCGCATATGTGCGACGTCAGCACGTCAGGGAAGAACTGGTCTGTCGCATATATGCGACGGCGGCATTGAAAGAGTTAATGTGCAAGCAGATTTATCTATGAATAATCTATGAATTGGAAAGTAAACAAGTTGAAAATAGTGAAATATAAAAAAGTATATTGTGACAATATAAATAAATACATTTAATTAAATACGTCTTTATCTCAAGATGAAAATTCCCGACATAATACCGGATTAGCTGTGTCGCCTCACACATGTCCATATATTTTCATAGGCCTACGCAATTGCAATTTTGTTGCAATGAAGACAAAACTGAATAAAATATTACACTAAAAACTACAGAGGTTTTATAGTTGTTATATTTTCTAAGCCTTCTGTGGCCTCACTGCCTTCAAACGGGGTAGGTCTAACGGAAATAATACAACACTTGGACATAATACATTTTCCTGGCATCTGTGTACAAAATTAATTCATGATTATAGTGTCAATATAATACGGGTTCGATACTCAAGGGATTAAGCGAGTAGAAAGGAGAGGGTTGTATGGTATAAGGGGGGGGGGGTAATACGGCCTTGATACTGTGGCTCGAGTTCTCTAGTACGCAGTAACAGCACCTTTAAGCACGCAAAAATAAATGGATGAGAAGGAACGGAGGGATTAAGCGAGTGGAAAGGAGAAGGTTGTATGCTATAAGGGGGGATTGGGTTGACCAGGAGTCTTACAGATAAGGAGACGTATGAGGTGGGATGGACATGTAGAGCATATGGATGGAGGCCGACTCCTGAAAATGGCGATGTCGCGTATTGAAGTTGGTAGTAGGCATAGGGGGAGCCTCATTTGAGATAGAAAGATTGTATTGAGAGTCATTTTATGTGGGCTGGTGGGAATGGATAGAGTGAGGTGGAGAGTGCTGCCCAATGTTGCGACTGTCAGTTAGTGTATACTTGTTAGAGATCCAGGAGGTAGAGAGAGAGAGTGCCGGGTGAGATTGGCAATTTCATTATTAGTGCCGGGCGTAATCTTTTAGTCCCGGGAGGCACCGCAAACTCAAATTCAAATTTAATTATCCCACAATACTTTGTGTGATCATTTTTTTTAATTCTAAAAATATAATAACAATTTTACAATGTGAATTCTCAAACTGAAACATGGATTAATCATGGTTTAAACGTAACTTGTAAAGTTATCAAAATGTTGTCACAACTTGATTAGGATGACAAAGAATGATCTGGTTATCATTCGGCAATAACGATCCCTTAATCTCTATGTATTATTCCTTTAGAAGTACTGTATATACATACCATAGAACTAATGACTGGTGTTTGTAGAGCTTGACATTGCTTCAACAACTTCTCAGATCGTTTTGTGATGAATGTGATGGTTTCTGGCAAATCAGAGACTGAAAGGAAAATAGACCACTATACTTTTTAATTTATTGATTGATTTGATTCAACAAATTATCATAATAATATGGATCTTAAAACAGTAATTAAAAAGATAATAAACTACTATATATTAAAAGGAGATTTCTTAAAAGGTTGAATTAGCTTTTCTGACATAAATCCCCCAAAACTAGCAAAGGATAAATATTACAAACACATAATAATAATTATTAATAATTTTAAGTATATAATGATGAAAATCAAAATCAATGGAAATGTAATGCATTAAATGTAGCTTGAAATTAAAAATTGTTTGTAACCATGTTTAAAGTAATTTAAATTTATATAGAGTCCCAATGTTATTGTCGAGACTATTCCAATATTTAGTACCTCTAAAATGAATAGCGTGCTGTGTTAAGGTAATGTTATAATGAGGAATGCCAATATTATTATAACTTCTTACAAAATGAGAGTGGCAGTCAAACCTACTACGAAATATGTCACATAGTGATAATTGTAATATATTGTGATTGATTTGAAACATGAATATAGCAACCCAATGTTCATTTATATCAAATATGCATATAATATTAAGTGGCATATATACAGCTGAGTTTTATATTGCACCACTTATTTTTATAACATGATCATGTCCTGTTCATCTACTCGTTCACGTCCTTTACCCTCCAAACTCACTAAATGCTCCTTAAACAGGGATTTCAAAATTCTCCTATCGCCCCTCCTGGACATTGATTGAAAGAAACAACCCACAAATATTGAAATTGACATAAAATATTAGATTTTTAAATTCTAACATCTGGATTAAATCAGCATGCCAAAATACTTCAATTAGAGCCACTGGAATATAGCCATTATCACTCTGTATTCAAATTTCTGATCTAGCGATCACACCAGGGGCCCGATTGTACAAGTAAAGTTCAAGATGCACGGCCATATATATTATGATTCTTCTAGGGATACCACTGAGACGATTGAGACTACCATCACAAAACATATATTGCAACACCAACCGGGTACTTCAAATATAGTGAGAAAGCAGAAGGAGTAAAAATTGTAACCAGAGATGTGGCAAAGCGGTGAACGGTAGTGCTGCTTTGCAAGCAATTAAGGTTGTAACGGTACAACCGGATATCCAGCTAACCGACCAAAATGTGGTATCTTGTTTATAAATGTTGTAGCCGGATGATAAAAAAAAATATCTATTACTATGTACACACACTGTAGTAATAGTAGACAATGTTGTCTTTTTGCTGATGACACTAGTTTGTTATATAAAACATAAAACCAGTGGCCCTGTTTCAGCTATGTCTATAGTTAGTGACAAACTCTGTATTATATGTAACTGGTTTAAAGCTAATAAACTCTCTCTAAATGTTGAGAAAACTAAATTTATTTTATTTCGACCAATTCACTGTCAAAGATCTATTCACATTCAAGATGATTACTTTATCAATTAATGGAAGTCGTGTTTTGCAATCTGATAGCGTCCAATTACTTGGTATTCTTCTGGACTCCAATCTGAATTATAAACTACATATTGATTCTATATGTAATAAGGTTGCTAGAAATAGTGGTATACTTTATAAGATTAGGGACTTTGTTCCTAATCACATTCTTGTAAATTTATATTATACACTCATATATCCACATTTAACGTATTGCAACATAGTTTGGCGTAATACCCATTCAAATTATATAAATAAATTATTTATTCTCCAGAAAAGAATAGTTTGCATATTAACATCTTCTAGCTATCTTGCACACACACGTAGTCTTTATTTCTGACAATCTTTGATATTTATAAATATTAGTAAATGTTTATCACCTATTTTTGATAATTATTTCAAACAAAATATTAGTATCCACTGTCATTACACTAGAAGTTATAATAAACTACATGTGCCTTCAATTAATACAGAGATATGTAGGCATTCAATTACTTCTACTGGAGTTCAGTTTTGGAATAGCCTGGAAGACTCTGTAAAAATAGTTTATCTTTTTTATAGCCCCTTTTCTTCTCATCTAAAGTCTTATATTATCTTAAATTATTTTGAATTATAAGTATATTGTGATATTTCTTATTGTTATCTTAATGTATATTATCTTAAGGTTTTATTAATTAAATATTGGTTTACTATTTAGTATTTTCAATAATAAATGTTTTGTATAATTTCATTATATTTGTTTAGAGCTTTGCATTTTCTTTTTCTGTTGGGGTGGGTGGGGTGCAGTATTTTTGTACTTTTATCAAGGGGTGTTTTCCTAAGGGGGCATATGCTCATACAAACTCTGCTTTTTCAGGCCTCCTCCACTTTGTGTACATTATATAACTGCAATATATGTTATGTTTATAATGGATTCATTATTAAATGCATTTTGTATCAAGTGGTACTGTGTAATTATCTTTCATAGTGGGGGTTAATTCCATATCAGTGTGGGGGGTAATAAGTTGTATTAGTGTACTGGGTACATGTTATTCCAGCACGTATATACAAGTTTGAGACAGTGGCCCTCTGTCTAATGCTCAGCAACAGCGTCTTCAAGTGTGTGAAAATAATTGGATGAGAAGGATCGCGGGGGTTAAGCGG
>JAODAI010495603.1:0-13587 GCA_027575025.1 Scotoplanes globosa
TAAGGATCTGGATGGGAGGTTAGTCACGAACAAGGATGGTGTTATTATGGTATTGGATAACTACTTCAGAGAGCTGTGTAATCAGGGAGGAGGCGCTCGTCTGGATTTACCCAGCGCATTGAGGGGTAAGATTGAGGTCGTCTAGATTTCGGACCTTGAAGTGGATTGGGCTCTGAGACGGATGAAGAGAGATAAGGCTGCGGGTTTGGACTAAACGATGGTGGAAATGTTTGAACTTACATGGGTTGTGGGAGTGAAGTGGCTAAGGAGACTGCTCATTGTGTGTTTGAGGGAGTGGAGTACCTCAAAGGAATGGCGGAATGGTCTTATTGTGCCTATTTGGAAGCAAAATGGTGATGTGCATGACCCAGGGAAGTATCTTGGTATTACACTGTTACGACAGGTTTTTAAATTTTGGAAATGATTTTGGATAGCATAATTAGGGTTAGAGTTCAGTTTAGAGTTCAGGAAATAATCCCTGGGGGGTCGTAAATTGGCACATGGAGTATAACTTCAAAATAATGTTAATACTTTTAATTGTCTTTCTTTTGAAATGGTGTTGGATGAGAATATGTTTTTTAAATTTGTTTTACGGTTATTACATTATAATATAACAGTTTATTTTAGCAGTGATGTAAACATATGTACACATATACATACTCCCTCGTATCAAGTGATGCACAAATCATTATTGTAACATATTACAAGATATTCTAGAAATATGAATATATTAGGATATTTCGGCACAATTATCCCACGTATTTTAAGAACAATATTTATAATACGCTACGTATCAATTTGTTGTGTTTCCTAATAAATAAATACATTTTAGATCTCCCCAAATATTGGCCAATTATAGCATTCCAGTTATGACCCCGAAACACGTAGACTTTAAAACGAAAATAATTGTCACGAAACACTAGTCTCTCTTAGTCTCTTTTCGTTCGCCCGTGGTTTCATGTAAAATACCTTTTAAAATGATGGTACTACAATCTATAAAGATATGTTCACGCAGTTTATGCAATCTCGTGACCTGGTCTTAGACTAAAGCGATATTATATAATGTTACCATTACATTTTAAATTTGGTGGGTCGAAATACGATAATACGATAATCCTGACATCATCGAGGGTTTAATTGATGTGAAAAATAACTCATTTCAAAATGATATACCCCTGCATTATATACTATATGCATATTACAGATAATATTAAGAATTTAAACTTACCGTTTACTGTTATATAATAGTTCAAAATAGCGTCATTCTGGTTGCACGTAAATAATCCTTCATGATTAATGCTTAATACTTTAATGAATAAAGAATTATTTGGAAAAACCTCCATGTTATCTCCAAACGGGCTTTCCGTAACATGGCCCTCAATATATATGGGCTTGCCGTTGTATTTCCATCGTGTATTACCGCTGAATGTTTTGTTACAATCCAATCGCATCGATCCATTTTGTAATATATCCTTATGAAAATATCTGGTCATATATGTATCATTTATTAAAATATTACTAAAACCACGGGGGATATACAAGACCAAGTAAAATAGATGCACTAATCGGGACATATTGCCTTGATTCCAAATTATAGTTTGATATTTGATTGAAGTTATATATAATGTGCATATCACTTCGTATGTAAAGTGATTGGCTGTGTACATTAAAATCAACGTACGTACAATAGTAGGAAGTATGATATAGATATTGGGAAATGTGTCCCACTCTTGGAGTAGCTTATATGAATACTGAAAAATTATAACATTTACTTTCACTTTAAGAATAGAGTTAACAATTGACAAGTACATATGATTGTTACAAAAATGAAAGTTTGATAATGTATATGTATGCATGCTTATGTATTGCTCCAATATTGTCACGGCAAGTAAGTTGTACTGTGGGTTGTTGCACATGTCACACAGGTCACACTGCTGCACTAGACAGTGTAAATGTAATTAATTCATTCTACTTTATTGTCTATTATGAATAATGTAATATATATATAATATCTACCCACAACATGCAAGAAGAACATCATATTGGAACAATCTTCTATTTAAGGAAGCTTTTGCAATTAAGTCTGGCGCCATGCTAAGCAAAGGCCTTGCTGCTTCTAAATAATTTGTAATATTTAAGTGATTGTCCTTAGGCTTTTCTCGGCCTACCCGTATTTTCCTGTATCTACATTTCTGTGTTTACTCATTATATCCCTGATGATGATTAGATTTTAATCGAAATATCGGAAATTTTCACTATGAATTTACTCGGACTAACATTACTATTAGTTTATATATATACATATGTGTGTGGATGGATGGATGTATATATGTATGTATGTATGGATGTGACGCCTTCTTGGAAATACTGTAGCCCCAAAACGGAACTTAGGATTCAACTGAAACCGTCACATTATGTCGGCCATATTGGGAATGGTTCCCCTTTGTTTTGCTTAGAGGTCACATGCGGACCCTAAGGACCAAAAACGGTTTTCTTGGGAGAGCAATAACTCCATGATGATTGGTCGCACTGTTATATAAACTGGGGTCGTGGTAGACCGGTGACGGCTCGACCTGTCGTAAAAGAACTAATTTATTCTGCGCGAGTTCAAGGCCACTCATAATTATTGATAAAACTCGATAAAACTTGGTCGAAGCATTTTGATGGGCTGGGACGTCGTGAAATGCGATCGACTGCCCGAGATGCATCTGTTGAAAAAAATCGGGGCATTTTCCCTCTGTTGACCCTTTGGTGACCTTTGGTAAACGACGATCGTAGAGACTCGCCGTTTTGTTTTTTGGAATCAGCGCGTCGATCTACATACGGTTCAACAAATCTAAAGGTCAAAATTTAAAAAGGTCAAAGGTCACATGGACTAAAAGCCAATTTTCTTCGGAGAGCATTAACTTCATACATGATGGCTCATCCCACTGTTCTATAAATTTGGGTCAGGGTAGACATGGAGGGGCTTGACGTTTCGTAAAAAAACGAACTTATTCCGTGCGAGTTCAAGGTCTCTCAAATTGATAAAACTCGATAAAACCTGATCGAAATATTGATGGGCTGGGACGTCGTGAATTGTGATCTGCCCGAGATGCAACTGGTGAAATGTTTTCGGGGCATTTAGGGGAACTTTTTCCCCTCTTGACCTTTTGGTGACCTTTGGTAGCCGACGGTCATAGAGATTCGCCGTTTTTTTTGGGGGGGGGATCGACGCGTCGATCTACATAGGGTTGTAGCAGTTCATCCGCACTCGCACTCACCTTTTTTATAGATGTTCAAGCTCCATTGTTTATATTCGGTATAAAAGCAAATTATGAACCCATGGCTTTCTTTTCCCTGCTAGAGCTTCGAGAGAACAGATGAAATTCAGCACGTTATCCTCTCTTGTTTTCCAGGAGATACCATGAAGCCATTTTAATCAACACAAGTTTGTAAATTTTATCTTACTAGGTCTGACGCTGCTTTTGCATCATATATTCAATGACATTTACAGTAATTCCATTCAATGTTTTACTGTGTTTTCCCCACTAACATTTCTTCAGCAGTCTAATCTAGCCTAAAATTTATTGTAACATAGCCTAGCTTTTGTTTGTGTTATCTGCTGACTTCAACTTCCTGTGTTCCACAGTTTATTCGATGAACGCCTTATGTTCATATTCGCGATTCGTTCAGGTTGGGTTTCTTACTCCTCCTCTTAAGGAACGTTATTAGTATAAGCATTTGAATGTCTGGCACATGAACTTTAGGCGAACGGTGGCATAGCCAAGACATTTCGTCGGCGATCCAAGTTAAGTATCGCACTCTACGGTCCAGTTTTCCATCGACTACAAAATTAAGTTGAACCTTATCCAGTGAGTCCACAGTCTATATTTACCAGTCTACGCTATCATGTCCGCTTATTCAGCATACAGCGCCAGTTTCTACCTGTCTGGTGTGAATTTTGCATAACCAGTTACTACGATAATATCTACATTACTACAGATGTATTAGGCCAAATAATAAAATATAGGTGGTTCTCGTCCCCTCCTGCCTCCTTTCTTGATGCCGCCTGATAGTTTCCATCTAAACAGCTTCACATATAGTCTACATTTACCAGTCTGCACTATCATGTCAGTATATTCAGCATACAATGCCAGTTTCTACCAGTCTGGCGTGAATTTCACATAGCCGGTTACTACATGAATATATACATATCTACAGATGTTTTTAGCAATGCCGTCCCTAGCTTTTGCCTTCTATTTGTCATTACAGAATGCCACTGAACTCCATATTCGTCACCTGAACATAAGCTGAATATGATATGAAGCCTACATGAGATTAGACATAGGATAGTGTGTAAGAACATACATTTATTTAGTGGAAGTGCTGGGTGGTCAATAATAAGCCATCCATTATTAACCCTAAATGGTTTACCAAGTCAAAAGTCCAAAGGTCGTAGAGATTCGTCGTTTTTTGTTGTTACTCGGCGGGTCGATCTACACACGGTTCACTAAGTCAAAAGGTCAAAGTTCACATGGACCAAAAGCCAATTTTCTTCGGAGAGCAATAACTTCAGGATGGTTGATTCCACTGTTCTATACATTTGGGTCATGTTAGACCTGCGGGGGCTGCACTAACTTATTCCGCACGAGTTGAAGTAATTTATATTCTCAAAAGCAAGAAACCATTGAGCCATTTGGCTCTTGTTTGTGTTTCAACCAATTTTGATGTCGCATTAATTGACTAGGCGTTAATGTTGTTTCGTTTATTCCTAAAATATATATATATATATTCATAGGGGTATGAAGGGAGTTGTTAAGCTCTCACAGTTTTAGAGGTACGTCCTTCCTCATAATGGTTTCTGATATTCTTCACTTAATATAATACATGCTTTTTTGGGGAAAATAAATAATAACATTTAATTTAATAAAAATAATGAAAAAAAAAATGATTTTGGTAGTTTAGTATTTAGGACTCAAATAATCATGAAATCATTCAAATTAAAATAATTCAAAGAATATAACATAAACTGTATTTGATAAATATGTAATAGCCCAATTATATATTATATTACTTTTCAATGTAAAATTGTCAGAAAATGCCAAGTTTTGATCCGAAATAAATCACGTGGAATTGATCGTATCATCCTGGTGTATTGAATGAAATTGCTAATGATATAACTGCAGTATAACTCTGCTGATTATGTATTAAGAGTCATTGAATAGCTGAAAACTTTTCACTAAGTGGGAAAAGCAATACCAATATTGAAGGAATGGCCAAGGTTTGGGAACTATGAACCTGTCGGAATTATATAATCATTTATACGATATGGTATAACTGATAATCTTTATATTCATCTTATCTTCCAAAAACAAAGTCGGTTTATGTAACAAAGATATATTTTACAACAGCTTTACTGTGAACTATGCATGGAGGACTTTACAACTTTTGGGACGAGTGAAGTTATTTTGATATGGCGTATTTAGATTTATAAAAAATATATTTGACTCTGCCACACCATCGTCTTATCCTAGGCTATCATCACTTGGGGTACAAGAGCATCTACTTCGTCGGTTCAAAGATTCCTTGAATAAAGGAATAATTGTACTTACATTCAGGTATATTTATCTCTGCTTAGGAGAATGCCGTTTAGTGGTATTCCATTACATGACAGTGTACGTTAGACACGTTCATCCATGATTTACAGCAAGGTCCTACTTCAAATATATTTTTTTGACGAGATACAAAATGTATAATACATACACCAATAGTGGACATAATCATAGTGAATACAATCAAATTAGCATACAACTGTGCAATTTTGGACTATCAATCCAGAATGATCTAAAAGCATTAAGAACGTCTGATATATCCATCCATATAAAGGACTTCTCACCATATAGCGCAGATTGTTTTACGGCTTTAGAGATGAGCACCTCTTTCTGACTTTGAACAAGTCTATGGTATAATGGTTGCTGGAGTATGATAACTACATATGAAATCATATAAACGTTCCTATGTCAAATCACCAACCAGTTAAATCAATGGGTATAAATGTTCCACGGTAGATAATTTTGAAATGAAAGTCCATCGAAATGATTTGTGATGAGGTGAAAAAAATAAAATGGGAGAGAAAAATTAGAATATTATAACTGAAAAGTAATTACCACAGGATGGACGACCGTCCTCCACCCAACGACGGCACCAGTGGGGTGTCGGTGGAGGTGATGGGGGGGGGGACACCCTCTCACTGAGGAAGAATTGTTGAATAAGTCGGGGATTTTTTATTATTTATATATTTTTGTATATAACACTGCATGGTCTCAAATAATCTGCGACATAAATACAAGGATTTCCAGGACGAATACAATAATATTCCCCGAGTGGCGCTAGACGTCCCCAAAAGAGTTATTTCTTCGCCGATAGAGGGATATTTCCCCAGACGCGGTCTGAAATACTGCTTATATTTGTGATATTGACCTTTTATAATGACATTTTTATAGAATTTTAATAGGTTGTCGGCCATTTATGAGTAACGATGGAAAGATCCTCTCCCTTTCGGGGGACGTCATCCTTCCCGCAAACTCCGACACCGTCGTTACGTTCGCTATAGCTAATGTATCTGGGTAGGCTATGCCATGGGTGCTACATGGATGCTTGTTGAAGCCAGAACTATACAACTCCGGGGGGCACACTACAGGGTCCCACATAATAAACCCAAAAATATCATACACACATCACGAAGGGCTTCCGGATTTTAAAAACTCCACAAAGTCGGGGTGGGGGATCGAAGGGGTACTACCCCAGATCTCTCCGATGTTACCATCGACAATGTGGGATTTTTTTCTCCGTTAATGAAATCTTATTTAGCACACGTTTATATTTTGGAATTGGTCCTACGTGCATATTGGTAAAACTTGATTTAAAAGATGGCACTTTGTCACTTTGAATTATATAGCTAAATAGGTGAAAAAGCTAGAACCATTTTGCATCTAAGCTCATTTGAAGGAACATTTTTTTCTGTACACTCCGCGCCAAACGAATTGGCGCCGCGCTTAGATAGTGATATGGGAACAAAACTTTGACCTTTATCCCGCAAGAAAATCCCGGCTACGCCCCTGATTTATATATAACTTTGTAACGGTTTTTCATTATGAATTCGTGCTGTAAACTGTTCCAATAGATAACACAATGTATTATATATGACGTGATGGCAAAACCTCCTGGACGGGATCTTTATTTGGAAAGACCAACACCTCCTTGTCTGGTTAAATAAAAACATATCTTTGCCAATGTTCTACATATTTGTTGAGTATTTTGAAGAGTTTAATGCATCCTACAGCTCTTGGATGCTCTAAGCATGTGCGGAATAAAATATATTGGTTAAGTAAAACAAACTTGGTTATTAACCCTTTTCACTCAAAAGACCATGCATGCATAATTACAAAGTTCACCATAAACTCGTCACCACGAAGTAATTTATAAATTTCCAATGCTTTAAATAACCGTATTAAAAAATCCATAATGCTTATTTTCAGTATCCGTGTTAATATAATAATTTCGAAATTGACTATGTCGTAACATTACCATTCTCAAGATCAGTATATTGAACAATATTACCATATTAGGGTTCTATATTACCATATTAGGGTTCAATATTACCATATTAGGGTTCAATATTACCATATTAGGGCTCAATTCATACAACATGAAATTTAACAATTTCCTACTGTAAATGGAGAACATTATAACTACTGAAGTAGTTATATATTTTTGATTAAATGACTCTCAGGCTCGATATTGTGCAGTCAGTTATTATACTGTTCAAAATATACGCATTGGTATGATTGCCGCATATTTTTCGGTCTTACCATCAGCATCAAGAAATCAAACATCTTTGGTAAATATGTCACTCATCCTCCGTCAATGTATACCAAAGACCATCAGCTGGATTGGGTAAACCAATACACATATCTTGGATTACCTTTCACTCGATAACAAACTTGACAAGCGCATCGGCAAAGCTGTAACTTCGCTCGCAAATCTAACCTGGACATGTTTTGAGAGAACATGAAATTACGAAGATGACCGTCAACAAAGTATGAGTTCTCAGTGACAGCGAATTGTGTACTACAGTCAGGGACAAAAGGCAGAAGACCCTCCACATATTCTGCATGATGGTAGCAGACCACCATTAACTTCTCCATTGACTTACACACTAAACTGGCCCTAATTCGAGGTCCCCCCCCAGCCTTGTCAAAGTTTACTCCAGCTATATACTACTTTTTTATAAAGGCAATACATTGATCAATCATGGCACCTAAAAATGTCCATAGCAAGCGTGCTTAGATTTTGAGGTAGAGGTCGACGAACTTTTGGGCACTGTTTACCATATTTACCAACTCGGATTTATACAATATTACTCCGCTGGCGCTGGGGCATAAAAATACACTAATACTTTGCCAATTAATCTGGTGTTCACACACAATGTACTTCATTGTATGCATTTCAACAATCATGCATCATTAGGACCAAGTCTGCTATATTTGGTATCTAAAATAACATTTCAAATACATTTCGGCACTTTTTCCTAGGGGTATAAAATCTTGCCCACTAGTAATTGAAGCTAATGGTGGTGTGCTACCATGATACATATCCCAGTGATCACCTGCAAGATGTGGTTACCAACAACGCGATTCTCACTGGTTGGAGACTTGCCACATTACAATTTATACTCAGACAGCGCCGGCTGCATTGGCTGCACCGTGTTTTCGGCGCACAGAGGAATAGAAGGTAGGATTCCAAAGTATATCATATACATGTCCTATAGTTAACTTGCGACTGGGAAGAGGTCCACCGGCCGTCCATATCTTCGGTACAAAGATATGTGTAAGGGACGGGAAAGCCACCAGCACCAATGTATCGATGTGGAAAGGTTGCCCATTAATCAGTAAAAGTAAAAGGAGACAACAGGTGGACCGAAAAGGGGATGATGAAACAATACGGAAGAATGCCGAAGAAATCATGCCACATCATTCGCCTCTATTCAGTTTTGTTTGTCAGAATTACAACCAGGACTTCCCATTCTATGTGGCGTTAGACTTTATAACCATGACGATGCTCAACTACTGTGAATAATCAACAGGGTGCTACTTCGTATAGTATGCAGGACTGACGGATACGGTAACCACCTTTTGCAATAATAATAATAATAGTATTCAGAGAGCTACAATATAACTTAAAAAATAGAGAAAAGAGTTGGAAATAAAAATATTTTTTTTAGGATTTTTTTTATAAAAGAAGTAGTATAAGTTTATGTCGAATTACGTAGTATTGATCTATATAATGCATTAAGAAAGGTTAATGATTGTAAATCGAGAAGAAAATTCAAATTAATTTCTCAAAATATATTGACATTTATTTGTAAATCATGCCCATATCATATCATTGATATGGCATACAAAACATGTTGCGCATAATTGGTAATGTAAATTATATTATTAAGTATGGATTACAAAACATGTTCGTTATATTTATAATGTAAATCATATCATTAATATGGTTTGCAAAACGTCATTCCATAGATAATGCAAATTATATTATTAATATGGCTTATAAAACATATGCCTCATTGGTAATGTAAATTGGCTTACAACACACATTCCTTATATTGATATTGTAAGGTAACCTCCCCATAAGTAATATAACAGCAATAACTACCACCGACACTCGTAATGAAACACAATATTATGATTGTATTCCTCTCAGTTTATACTCCTGACTTATAGTATAATAATCATAACTCACGTGAGATGTACGATATCTAGATTAATGTTGCCATTATCCATCCAAGCCGTCGTAAAACCCACCCACTCTTTTTCAATCTGCCGTCGTGCATGCGTCGTGGCATTTTAATTATAATACTATTACAAAAATATTCCCATATTAGGATAGGAAACATAACATATTAGATGGTGTCATAAAAATAGATCATATCTCTTGGTTAAGGTTGATATCATTTGGTAAAAACTTTCTTCGTGGTACATAGCATTCGTTATCGACTAAGAAGGTGTATTCCCTGTTAACAAATAAAAACATAAGATAAAAACTAAGCAGCATGTGCATTATTGATATTTGTAGTTTGGGCATCATTTTATCAAGTTTGACAATTGACGACATTCGTGGACTGAACAATACTGATTATATTATTGTATATGTAATAGTAATATTGGTTAATAGCAATACATATAATTATTAGTTAATAGCAATACATGTAATTATTAAAGATATTTGTCCATATTTGTCTACATAGTGATTAATCTGAAGAAGCAGACAATATTATCAGTCAATTCTAGGAAATATAATACATATATTTAGATCTACGTATGTCTAAATATATCGTTGTCTTATATTTCCTAGAATTGACTGGTAAGTTTATTGGTCTATAAACTCGGTTTATCGATTCGAAAAACTTGATTTGTTGATCGAAAACTTGGTATATGAACTAATAATTTTGGTTTAACCAATTATTGAACATTTGGCTTGCCCTACACTGTTATTATATAGAGTATATTATCCTTTGCAAATATATAACCAACATTTAACAAAAATCGCTACACATGTACATGTTTATTCCATTGACATGTATATAATTATATCCATATTTCCATTAGGTTATAGGGTTAGGATTATGTTTTCTGTTAACCTTAATCCTATACTCATTATTCAATTGACATGTATATAATTATATCAATCTTTCTATTAGGTTAGGGTTAGGGTTATATTTTATGTTAACCCTAACCCCATACTCGTTATTCCATTGACATGTATGTAATAATATACATCTATATTAGGTTATAGGGTTAGGGTTGTGTTTATGTTAACCGTAACCCCATACTCGTTATTCCATTGACATGTATGTAATAATATACATCTATATTAGGTTATAGGGTTAGGGTTATATTTTATGTTAACCCTAACCCCATACTCGTTATTCCATTGACATGTATGTAATTATATATATCTATATTAGGTTATAGGGTTATGGTTATGTTTTATGTTAACCGTAACCCCATACTCGTTATTCCATTGACATGTATGTAATTCTATATATCTATATTAGGTTATAGGGTTAGGGTTATGTTTTATGTTAACCGTAACCCCATACTCATTATTCCATTGACATGTATGTAATTATATATATCTATATTAGGTTATAGGGTTAGGGTTATGTTTTATGTTAACCCTAACCCCATACTCATTATTCCATTGACATGTATGTAATTATATATATCTATGTTAGGTTATAGGGTTAGGGTTGTGTTTTATGAAAACCGTAACCCTATACTCATTATTCCATTGACATGTATGTAATTATATTCATCTATATTAGGTTATATGGTTATGGTTATGTTTTATGTTAAACCGTAACCCTATACTCATTATTCCATTGACATGTATGTAATTATATACATATATATTAGGTTATATGGTTATGGTTATGTTTTATGTTAACCGTAACCCTATACTCATTATTCCATTGACATGTATGTAATTATGTTCATCTATATTAGGTTATGGTTATGTTTTATGTTAACCGTAACCATATACTCATTATTCCATTGACATGTATGTAATTTGTATCCATCTTTCTAAGTCCACGAAAGCGTATGCCATTTCATATTGTTCCACCGATATATAATAATTGCACGTTAACGTATAACCACACAATACGACGTCTATGCTCGTATTCTCATCTTCGTAATGGTACCGATATGCGTATCAAATTCCAACGACACAATACAAAAGAAAATCTTCCCAATATACTCATAATTGATATGACATATACACACATAACCACCCTTCTAACCATATATGTATCATCATACTTGATATGACATATCCGCACATAACCATCCTTCCAAGCATCTCCAATCGTCCATCCACCTCCTCCTGTCTCTTAGAATTCATCTCCTCCTGCACCGCTCGCATCTTCATCTTCATCGACTTCTGTCCGAGAATCAACACCAACCTCCTCATAATCCTTCTCCAGAGCAGCAAGATCCTCGCGAGCTTCAGCGAACTCTCCCTCTTCCATGCCCTCGCCCACATACCAATGGACGAATGCTCGTTTAGCATACATCAAATCGAACTTATGGTCCAGACGTGCCCACGCCTCTGCTATGGCTGTCGTGTTACTCAGCATACACACAGCTCGCTGCACTGTCGCTAAATCACCGCCCGGTACAGCGGTCGGGGGCTGGTAATTGATACCCACTTTGAAGCCAGTCGGACACCAATCAACGAACTGGATATTACGCTTTGTTTTGATGGATGCAATGGCTGAATTAACATCCTTGGGTACCACGTCACCCCGGTATAACAGACAACAAGCCATGTATTTACCATGCCGAGGATCGCACTTCACCATCTGGTTATTGGGCTCGAACAACGAATTGGTGATCTCTGATACACTCAGCTGCTCGTGGTACGCCTTCTCTGCAGATATAACAGGGGCGTAAGTAACCAGTGGGAAATGGATTCTTGGGTAGGGAACTAAATTTGTTTGGAATTCGGTGAGATCTACGTTTAACGCGCCATCAAACCGTAGGGATGCGGTGATTGACGATACGATTTGACCAATGAGACGGTTCAGATTGGTGTACGACGGACGCTCGATATCCAGGTTTCGTTTACATATATCGTAGATGGCCTCATTGTCCACCATAAAGGCACAGTCAGAATGCTCCAATGTGGTGTGTGTGGTCAGCACGGCGTTGTATGGTTCCACCACGGCAGTCGATATCTGGGGGGCAGGATACACGGCGAATTCTAACTTTGATTTCTTACCATAATCGACCGAGAGACGCTCCATCAGCAGTGATGTGAAGCCGGAACCGGTACCGCCGCCAAAACTATGAAATATCAAGAATCCTTGAAGCCCTGTACATTGATCGGACAGTTTACGTATTCTATCCAGGACCTGGTCTATTATCTCTCTGCCGACTGTATAGTGTCCTCTGGCGTAGTTATTAGCTGCATCTTCTTTACCTGTGATTAGCTGCTCGGGGTGGAATAATTGACGGTAGATACCAGAACGGACCTCATCTGAAAATAATCAAAACACATATATAGTAGTTTAGTAATAACTCACGATAAATACCAGAACGCAGTTTGAAAATATAAAATATACAATGTCCTCGTGTATATTAACTGATGATAGATACGTTGAGACGTTGATATATTGAGATGACTCAGTAGTTAGGGCAACGGGCTCACGATTGTCGGATCGACGAGTCGAATCCTAGCGCTGCTGGTGGTTATCTGGACAGGTATATGTAGCCATCGTGGCCCACCAAAGGGCCATAGGTTGACGTTATGATGCGTATAGGACCACCAATTCATTAAGCCAGCATCTAAATCAGCGTCAATATTGACACAGATTCACCAAATTCAACATACGGGTGAAGTGAAGGAAGTATAATAAAGTATCTTGCTCAAGCTAGGAATCTTATCCCGAGATTGACACATGAACTAAGAGCACATGCCCTCTCTGAAAACTTAGACGTTATTGTTGTCACAGAAACTTGGTTTCATCCAGGTATT
>JAODAI010495714.1:0-13587 GCA_027575025.1 Scotoplanes globosa
CCCAAAAAATATTTGATGAGTCCAGTTTTTACAATTTTTTACCAAAAAGAAGAACAGTTGTTAAATAATGATTATAACAAAATATTTTTATACTAAGCCCCCCCCCTCATTGCTAAATTCGTCTACGAAGATCGCATCAAGATTAACCCAATGACAATTGTCACCGAAAGGTGCCTTTGATATCTAAATATGGTCTCCAAATTTCATATGAGTTAACGGTTTTAAAATTGCAGTAATCAAAAAAAATATTGACCTTTGATCTTGCGACCCCATTTTTATGTTTTTTAACAAAAATAAAAAAGTTGTTAAAAAGTAGTAATTAACGAAAATATTTTAAGTAACCCACAGAGCATCACTGTGCCGGATATTAGCTAAAACAGATACCGTGGTCACAAGCTATTGCTTGAGATTTTCGCAATAAACCCTGCCTACTAATTAATATGCATGAGATCATCGCCGGAAACGACAGGCTTCCTAACCGACCAATAGAGCAGTCCAATTCCAAATACCAACTCGATCCGATGAACGGTTATTGAGTTACACACATAGACTTGTAAAGACCGTCGGTCGTGGATCTCATCTTGACCCTGTGTTCACACCATCAAACCGTGGACTGGTAGGTGTGAATTTTTACACAAAATAGACAAAATGCCCACTAACCGTGGACCTCAGATACACCTCCACCTAGGTCCACGTTTTTGATATTCGTTCAAATGTTTTTAATAGGATCATGATGGCATAGGTAGGACAAACGAGGTTGTCGATGTTTATCATGTACAGAACTGGTGTGTGTATACGTTTGAACGTGTTTACAAACCGCACCCACACACGCCAGGGTGACTACATAGGTTTCTTGTTAAGACAAGAAACCAAAAACAAATAGGATACTAAAATACAGACCAATCAACATAATTACATAAATGGAATTCAGCTTTACATTCACCCATAAACTACAGGTAATAGCAGTCATCATGACACTATTACTATTATTATTTCTTGGACATTCTTGTGTTATGATCTTGTGGTGCAGTAGCCTACATGCACATACTATTTATAATTCTTTGTGAAGCGCATTGAGGTATGACCATCTGGTTTTATGCAGGGCGCTATATAAATCATCATTATTAATATCTGTGATGGTACAAAGAGTTTGGGGTTAATATTGGGCTCAGACAGGGTAGTGCCTTAAGTCAGGGCTCGTCTTTTAACTACTATCCCGCTGGCCCACGTCCCGCAACATATGGTTCGGGATAGTTAAATTTCATTGTCACTAATCCGCCGGGCTTGTTTAATAATTAACACTTTTATGAAAATGAACTGTAAAGTTATAAAATATTTTCATAATAATTTAACTACACATTGTTGATGATCGATCAACAATATTATCCTGTCATAAATTGTTGCAAACATGTGCAAAACTACACAAAACAGTTCCCACTTTGGATGCCTATATTAGTTGGAGGAGGCCTATCCACTTGCAAATTACACAGCAGAGGTGCACTGCTGATGGTAGCGGTCAAAATTAAACAGCTAGTGTCAGACTGGCCAGTATAAATTAAACAGCTAGGGCCAGACTGGCCAGTAGAAATTAAACAGCTAGGGCCAGACTGGCCAGTAGAAATTAAACAGGGCCAGTAGATTGTAGAAGTCACTGGCCCTACTGGCCAGTAAGAATTTTGCCTATAAGTCGAGCCCTGCTTACAGTATATGTGCATTGTGCAGCTCAATGTTAAGTATCCGATCATAAAGCAGAAAGTCCATAATTCAACTCCAGGGCGGACCTGGGAGCGAAGATTTTAATTTGATGGATGTGAAGAAGTCGTCTAATTTATAATTATTCATTTGATAGAGCGTTGGACTTGTGGTCGAAAGGTCAGGAGGTTGAATAGTACAGTGTGGAAGACAGGGTAGGATGATGATTATCTAGTGGCTCTAACTCAAAAAGCTTTTGGTGGCTTATAAAATCTATGCATTGAATGGGACCGGAAAACCTATTCAATCAATCAATTTTTCAATCTGAGCACCATGTAATATTTACAATTTGTAAAGTAAATCATATTATTTGTAAAATAAATCATAATATTTCATCTTGCAGCCACATTGGTGGCCAGTTACCTAACTTATAAAATATATGGTTTTAATTCCAATCATGGAGCTATCAATTAGTGTATACAGTAGATCCTCCATGTTCCAACTAACTTGAAGATTCCAGAAATGCACTTCATGGACCACTTACAATAACCAACATCTGAAATTCCATTTAACTCCCGGTAACGTCTGCTTCTCAGTAATTGATCTCTGACCCCAGTATTTCTCCGTCCGGG
The DNA here is from genome assembly GCA_027575025.1 of Scotoplanes globosa. Taxonomy (NCBI): domain Eukaryota; kingdom Metazoa; phylum Echinodermata; class Holothuroidea; order Elasipodida; family Elpidiidae; genus Scotoplanes; species Scotoplanes globosa. Next base: position 2,325 of record JAODAI010495714.1, read on the forward strand.
TATGACCACTGGCCGGGGTATACTGAAGGGCGTCCTCAACTCTTTCGGCCAATTTTAAAGGAGTGTTGAAATTAGATGATTTTCATTTAAATTTAGATTTGAAGATTCCAGAATTTAAGCACTCGATTAACCGTCCTTTCTGTCCGCTGTTTCTATTTTCAGGGGCACTTTAGACCATACTAGTAGCAGCAGTATCAGTACTAGTATGAAGATGTCCGAGTACTACCAGGACACAGCCGACATCAATGACAAGGGAAGCAGCAGCTACTCCAAGAGATACATACAGAAGGAGACGGAGCCAGTCAAGTCCAAGAAGGAATACAGCGGACCCGTCGACAGGAAAATAAGTATGAGGAAACAAAACTCGTAAGTTATTTATGCAAATTAATGTGATATTTTGATTAGCGCCCTCAATTTTATGATTTTGAAAAAAGTCACCATTTACTCTATTTCCAACATCTAATAACGATAATCTATGAATTGGAAAGTAAACAAGTTGAAAATAGTGAAAGAATAATATTTTGACAATAATTAAATTAATTTTTATTAAATACGTCTTTATCTCGAAATGAAAAATCCCAACGTAATACCTGATTAGTCATGTTGGCTCACATATTTGGAAAACTGAGCATATTTCAGAGAAATATGACTGACTGACTATACCTGTTAGTGTTAGTGTTATAAATTATTTTTTTCATGTTGCTGATGAAGTTTTGATGCGCAGCAAACGTAATCAGAATGAAAAGATCTTCTGATTACAATTTTACAAACTCTGTAAATTAATTAATTAATTGGTATAAATGGTGTCGAGAGTCCCTTATGTAACCTCCGGTTTTGGGTATGCATTTAGCAATAACTTGATATGCAGCCTCCCGCATAATAAGATTTAATATATTGCCATGGTTCCCTCCATGGTCATTGGTAGCATTGTCCTTTTCTGTTCTAAAGTCAAGTCCTGAGACGTAGTTTCAAATTTTCCGCCACAAAATATGTTATTTTTGTTCTATGACTGTTTAACTGGTATTTACTGCCCATGTTCCAATGGCCTAAGCAAAACGTTCCCGATGCTCTAATAATCTGTACTTTCTCATTTATAAAGCTTGACCAGTTTTTCTTGTATTTCTTTCGTTGCAGTCAACATGGCGCACCGAGGCCCAATTCCTGGGCCAACACCCCAATTGAATTCAACGCATCCAGCAGTATGGACTCTGGCATACCGCGGGGTTACGTAACCCCCCCTGCTTACACCAGTCAGCCGCAGTGGGCAGCCTCCCCAACCGTGGATACCAACGTCTATACTCCCGGCGGTGAGGAAAGGTTTGACAAATACGACCGGGAGACATCGGACATTGAATCGGAATCAAATGGTGTAAAGCCTGGCTTTGTGAAACAGAGAATAGACAATTACCCCTCTTCCCCCTCCCCCGTTGAGCACAGTGATACGGGGTACCGGCAGAAGTATCCTCTTCAGTCTGCAGTGACGTACCCCCTACAGGCTGCTGTTACGTACCCCAAGGTGGTGTCAGCCATGCAAATTACAAACACTTCCACCGCCAGCATGACCAATGGGTCGTCAAGTTCTCCCATTTCACAGGAGTATACCGGCACGGGACTGGAGAACTACTCCAAGGTCCAGAGACCGCAGAGACAGTATGCAAGCACTGCGGACGTATTGGGGGGAGAATTGAAGGTGCCACCTGACCCCCCGGCCAGGGGAGATTCCAAAGCCAGGGCACAGAAGATCATCGACCACGGTAAATCCTCGTCATGGCCCACCACCAAGCCCCAGGAGAGCCGGACAGACACCCCTACAGAGAGCTCTGTTATCTCTCCCACTAGCCTACCCCCGGTCCGCCTCTCTCGTCCCTCTCAGGAGGAGGTCTACCCCCAGACAAACAATCGTAGGCAGCCGACGACGACAGTCTCCTCCTCCTCCATGGAGTGCAGTCAATACACCGCCCAGCCGGTCTACGTCGTAGACAGTGGAGCTAGCTTGCCCGATGAATGGTTGAAGCCAGCGTCCCAGGGTACCCGCAGCTTGACGGCCACATGGCCCAGTACTATGCACGGTCCACCCTCGCCCCCTTCACCCCCCACCAGGGACATTGGCACCGGTGAGCCACCCTCTACGACCGCCAACACAGGGATCAGAGACCCACTGATCACGGCGTACGAACAGGAATTGAGCAGATTTGACGAGCGTGAACAACTGATGAGTACACCGAGAACTGACGTGCACACGACTCCTCCACCCGTCGGTATCGTTAGTAATATGAAGAGTAGTTTTTATGATGCCGACAGACAGTTTTCAAACATGGGTTCTATTCGTACCGATTCTCCTACGATGTCTAAAGGTTCGACGGTAGACGACACCGTCCGCATGAACCGCAAGAACTCCCTTGCCGGTCGATCCGACGAGAAGAGAACGTGGCAGAATCCCAACGACTTCAGTCCGAGCTCTGTGGTGCCGCCTTCTACCCCCTCCAGTGATGCATGCCTACAGGCCCCGCGCTCTGCTGTGGAGTATACCAGGAAAGCAGTCAAATCATCCAACATCAGCACGTCGTCTCACGTTCGTCAGACCAGTGAACCATCGTTGTCCAGTAGGCCGGCCATCCGCGGTAATGACCCCCGTAGCCGCAACCCGGTCAACATATCACTGATACAGGCAGTTGACCTGTCTGTAGCCGCCGAGGGGACCAGCGCTACAATGCACCCAACCAACCACGCAAAGAATCGGAAAGAGTCGAGGGACGGGCGGCGCTCAGCCTCTAATCGGGATTTTGAGTTGTCGAGTCTGCTGCCACCGGAGGATCAAAAGAAGATAGAGACAACCTCGTCGGCCAACTCGATGATGTCGATGCTCCAGCGCGACAGCAGCAAGATGAGCCCAAATTTCTTTGGGGAGGAGGATTTCCATCGGAAGGATGAGGGCCCGGAAGTGGCCAGCGTTTACGAGGACTCTGTCGCTATGAGCCCCGGGTTACCCGGGTTACCGGCGAAGCACCGTTTAATGGCTGGAAGGAGCTTTGATAGTCCGAGCAGTAACATGAGCAGTCGTTTGGGTGCGTCCAGTCATCTTAGTCATTCCACGATGTCACTGACCAGCACTGCGTCACTGACCAGCTCTGTATCAGACACGCTTCGCAGCGAACTACCAAAACCAAAGCACGCAAGATACCATTCATATGACGAGTTCGAGACTACCGCCTACGCGAGGCCAGCGCACATCCGAGAGACTCCACAAAACGAACAGTCGACGAGCCGAACAAGTTTACTGATTATGTCCGAGCGACTCTCTCGCCAGTCACAGCCTATGGTGCAGGAGAAATCCCACCACCGTCACTCTAAGTCTGATTCCGATTGGCTGAACACGGAGCCTAGTAACCGACACATTCACAAGATGTCTGATCCCAGTATGGGGGCCATTAATAAGTTCCAACAGAGACACCCATCCAATCTATCACTGACGGGGCCGACCGGTTCTCGGTCCTCACTCAGTTCAAATAAATCGCTTTCCGGGGACCAGTATTCATCGAGCAGTTCCCTGTCGTCTAGGGGACTAGCAGACAATAGGCAGGGGTCATTTTCCAGCGCCGCGTCTCTTTATTCCGACACGGCAGGTTCCGGTTCAAGGGACGGCCATTCCGTGCCTCGTATCTCACCGGAACGTGTCTCCCCCGTAGACCCCGGCACAACAAGATCACCCGTTGACCCCAGGGTATCGAGTTCACCAGTTGACCCCAGGGTAAAAAGGGCACTGGCTGACACCAAAGTGTCGAGGTCGGCGTCTATGAGTTACGCAACGTCAAATAGTCCATCAACGAGGAAAGTGGGCTACGTGGATTACGCGAGTGGGTTCAGAATGTCGCCCTCTAAATTGCAGCAAGGTGAAACGTCGTCGTCTGATCACCGGCAACCAGCCACGAATAGTCCAGCAGCTTACGATCATCAATCCCGTCTCTCTGCTAGGGTGAGTGTACATAATTAACGTGATATAAGTAAATAATAATGCAATATATACCTATTATCATAACTGAAAGTATGTGGTGCAACGCAGGAGGTCTGGTATGATGTCCGCATTATGATGGCAGGGCTCAAAATAACCGGAGGCACCGAAGGCCATGGCCTCCCTGCCCTTCACTTTGGCCTTGATGCCCTCCAAAATAATTGTACACCGAAGGTCAAATTTTGCATTGACTTGCTGTGCTGTGCTATGAGGTGCCCCCTCCGTGGTTACAACTGTCTGCCCTGGTAATCTGGTCGTTTTGGCCTCGCCCCTTTTGTTTCTTATTTCGAGCCCTGTGATGGTGCGGTGCACTGTTTTTATCCGGAGTGATGATGATTATATTCCAGTGGCTCTCACTTGTATACCAAAGGCTTTGGCTGGCTCATATAACCTTTGCGTTGAAAAGGGCCAGAAAACATATTCAATCATGCATTAGGTATTATATCAGCATTTTGATGGTGCGTTGCATTGTCCTGATGTTTGCATTATGGTGGTATGCGGTGCACTGTGCACTTCAAAAGCACGGGGATCTCACCTACTCAGATCATTTTTGAGGAGATTTTGCAATCTGTTGCCAAATTTGAAAGTATGTGATGCATTGCGCCATATTTGGTGTTATGTTGGCATTCTGGTGATGAGGTCAATGAATTAAAACACAGTTTGTGCATTAGAGCATTGCATGTTGTTGTTTGCATACATGTTAACAAAGTCTCAAAATATTCCCACGCCAATATTTTCTGTATTTAGATTAATTTGGAAATTGTTTGCCTTTTCGTTGGTTGCTGCCAATCAAAAACAGAGATTTTTTCCCCTGTCATGCTGATGTGTGGCATACATACGTGTTTCCTGGAATGCTGATGTTCGGCATATATATGTGCATTGTTCGAAATAGAGAAAATACCACTGTTGTCAACAGGGCAACCAGTTCCCATAAACAATTTAGTATTGCAATTTATATCTGGAATCTGCCCAGATGCCTGCTAATTTCGAACCATGTATGTGTTGCCTGGAATGCCTGGAATGCTGATGTGCTGCATACATATGTGTTGTTTGAAAGTAAACCCTTGTAGGACGAGTCCAGTCATATTGTGGGCGAGTTTCTTTGGTATTTTTTTATTATTTTATTATTTTCAAGGGAAAAAATCATGTCTTTCCTCAATCAACTATTATTCACAATCTCATAAATATAATGGCATACTAGATTATAACAATTATAAGTTTTGTGGAATGCATCCTTTAAATGGTCAGTATTTTTAGATTTCAATTTTGCTACTATATTCAGTTCTTTACGGGTTAATTAGGAAGCATCATATGCCAATGTATTATACTAACTTGTGTGACTTATTTACATATTCCTTTAGTTGCTGCCGGCAACTGATGTACAAACCACAACGTTGGGCGCCACGTCCAGTTTGGATAGGAGCAGGTCATCACCGTTGGCAAGGAGACCGGAGAGAACGCAGGAAAATCCCAAGCTAGTGGAGGAAGTTCAGTGTACCAGGTAAGCCAGTGGAGCTGCTCAAACTGTAAGAAGTTGCTAAATGTAAAAGTGAGATCCTGTGTAATTTCAAATATTTTACCTACATATTTTACCTTCCATGTTGTATATCGCTTGTATGCATAACATGTATAAGTGGGCACCTACGGGGTGAATCTATGTCAACTTGGCGCTGATTTAGCTGCTTCCTATCGTACGCATGTGTGGGTCGACGAGTTCACCAATGGCTGGGGTAATAATTGTGCTGGGCCCTCGGAATAGTTCGCTAGATAGATAGATGGTGCATGATAACTGCTGTATTTTATTATTATTATGTCAATATCCAGCAGAGAGGTGAGCTGGCTCAGCGGTAGATTGCTCGACTTTGCAACAAGGAGGCCCGGGTTCGAATCCTACCAGGTTCGGTTTAGGTTCTTTGTAAAAATTGTGAATTATGATTGTTACTTCAATTATGGTCTACAATCCCTCACCTCTCCATCAGCCTTTGGGAAAGTGGCCAAAGACTGAGGTACGTGCACTCTCGTCGATCGGATGGGGACGTATAAATGGCGGTTCCGGTGTAGGATCACTCATACCTATATCTCGACATATCTGGTCAATCACCTTAGATGACCATCCATGATCACATCTGATACCGTAGTGTATCCTGAATGCTATGCTCAAGTTATGAGTCCAGTTCAGTATTCTACAGAAACAGACACATCTGTTACCGTAGTGTATCCTGAACGCTATACTCAAGTTATTAGTCCAGTTCAGTATTCTACAGAAACAGACACATCTGTTACCGTAGTGTATCCTGAACGCTATGCTCAAGTTATTAGTCCAGTTCAGTATTCTACAGAAATAGACACATCTGATTCTGATACCGTAGTGTATCCCGAACGCTATGCTCAAGTTATTAGTCTAGTTCAGTAATAGAGAAATATAATTAGTAAGCCCTTTCCATTTCAGAAGTACATAAATCCACACACGACCAAAACTCAGCTAGTCAAGGTGTAACGTCGTATGTAAAGTTAGTAAACTCTTTCCATTTCAGAAGTACATAAATCCACACAAAAGTCAAGGTCGGACTTCTTATATAACTTTAGTAAACCCTTTCCATTTCAGGAGCACTTAAATCCATACACAACCAAAACTCATCTAGTAGTCTAGGTCTGGCTTCTTATATAACTAGTAAACCCTTTCCCAAGTGTGCCTTCTTATATAACTATAGTAAACCCTTTCTATTTCAGAAGTACATAGATCCAAAGATAACCAAAACACATCTAGTCAATGTCTGACTTCTTATATAACTATAGTAAGCTTTCTATTTCAGAAGTACATAAATCCACACACAACCAAAACTCAGCTAGTAGTCTAGGTCTGACATCTTATATAACTAGTAAACCCTTTCCATTTCAGGAGTAAATACATCCATACACAACCAAAACCCAGCTAGTAGTCTAGGTCTGTCTGACTTCTTATATAACTAGTAAACCCTTTCCATTTCAGAAGTACATAAATCCTCACAACCAGGATAAATCTAGTTCTGCCTTCTTATATAACTATATAGTAAACCCTTTCCAAGTCTGCCTTCTTATATAACTAGTAAACCCTTTCCATTTCAGAAGTACATAAATCCACACAACCAGGATAAATCTAGTTATGCCTTCTTATATAACTATGTAGTAAACCCTTTCCGAGTCTGCCTTCTTATATAACTAGTAAACCCTTTCCATTTCAGGAGTATATAAATCCATACACAACCAAAACTCGGCTAGTAGTCTAGGTCTGTCTGACTTCTTATATAACTAGTAAACCCTTTCCATTTCAGAAGTACATAAATCCTCCAGTCAAGGTCTGGTGATTATCAACCCATACAATTTATTTTCCCTCTATTTTGCACGGTCTCTCATTTGTCTCTGCAGTTTTGTTTTGTTGTTGTTTTTATATAAAAAATGGAAGAAAAAAAATAAGACTTGAATACATGCTGTATCAATTTATGAAATTTAGAGGTTTAATTGAGTCATGAAATTTACCCAATTTTAGGAATTTTGGTAGAGTCATTAACTGAACAGGGTCACTTTGATCTTTTAAAGGAGTAAATTATATTCCCTAGACTTACTCAGTTTAGGTCTGTTTATTTCTTTAATCAACATAGTATATAAAAAATGAAAATCATTATAAATAAGCTTCTAAAGACGTATAGTAACATATTTTGTCATTAAATTGAAGGGGAGTCGTAAAGAATCACAGCACAACGGGAATAGCTGAAAAACAAAGAAACTATAGAAAAACTAAAAACATGGAATATATGTCAATATTAGTTGAAAACATCAATGGCATAAACCAAATGGTATTTTTACAGAAACTTTATAAATGAGTATAATGAAGCTTGTTTGATATTATATGGTATATGAAATGGCATTCCATATGACAACTGATTTAATATGAACATGAAATTAATTAATGTGTGCCTCGATTATCAAAGAAGTATGTTGGACACAACATATCTGATATTTATATCGGCAATCGTCATTTCGTGATCGACATATTTCATCAAATTTGTGTGACCTTTGTAAATACTTTATTTTTGACCATTTTCAATGTATTTACTCTATAATTCCTTGATTATTGTTATTATGTTTCGAAAAAATTGTAGAAAGTCGGGTAAATGGTAACTTTATTGGAAAAATTATGAAAGTGAGGGCACTGTTCAATATAATTAATGTGAACCATATATGCATAATTTAATTTCATCTATATTTCCATTTGCTGTTGGAGTTGGAAGGTTTATGACCCCATCATTGCAACTATCATTTAAGAACATTTATAATCGTTTCAAGAATAATATTCTCAAATGGAACTTTGAACCATATTCTTGTTAACACTCGTTCTCTGTTCATTTTCGTTAAAATTTTGTTTGAAGATGAGCGCTTTCGTTTCTAAATTCTTATCCCATATTGATGTCATAATTTCATGATTTCGTTTTCAAGATAATATTTAAGTTGTAAGATTGTCATTGGCCGACATAACAACTGAATTGTCCTGGTATATTTAGAAGAGTTTTGACCGTACATAAATTGTATTGATCAATTTCATGGGTTAATCTGTAAGACATGAGGTCATGAATTTGTGAACTGTACAGGCATTTTAACACAAAAATCCCTAATTCAGATTGCTATATTTTCGATATTGGCAGCACAATTTGCTCTTTAATACTTGTAATTTACAAGTTATAGACTTATTCGCTTGTCGTTGTAATATAAAGTGCCTTCCAGGCCGATGTTTTATTATATATTCGGTTTATTGGTCCAATGTGAAGTAGCACCACTAACGGTAGAGTGAACGTACACATAAATTCAATGGCTGTATGATGGCCTAGTGGTTAAAGGCATGACAAACATCCAACATGTCGGCTGGGGTTCAAATTATCCACATCCCCCCCCCCCCAAAAAAAATGATTTTCTTTGTTCAGATGTGAGAACCTTGTGTATTGCCAGTGGTTGGACTTAATCCTATATTGTAACTTTATGCCGAGTAATATTAAAATATGAATAACAAACGCCCTACTAACAATCGCATGAATGAATGACGGCAGTTACCACTGTGCCTATGTACGTTGTTAGCACATTGAGTCACACTGTCGCGTATATGTGACAGTGCTGGGGGAAATGTTAAAAATATTGGAAAAAAATATTGAAAAAAAAATAATTTAGAAATATTTTGGGCTCTCTAGAATGGATAATATGTATACTTTCAGAATATTACTACCAATACTAGATCAAAATCGTCTTTGATCTTGAATATTTCAAATATGTTAAGATAATGCTCCGAAAATAGCCTGTGGGACTCGATGTGTTAACATATTCAGGGGTCTTTATTTTGCGCTCTGCCGTTTCTTTGTTGCACATACACCAGCATGAGCTTCCATAATACAAAGTTACTAACAATATTAATAACACAATACCTGTTGCAGGATTGACCATTTGATCTGCTTTGGCTTACTTGCATTTGGCTTAACGATGAAGATTCCAGTGGCTCTAACTGGTACATCAAAGGGTTTGGGTGGCTCATATAACTAACCTGTGTGTTGAAAAGGGCCAGGAAACCTATTCATTCAATGATTGTGTGGCTCATATAACTAACCTGTGCGTTGAAAAAGGGCCAGGAATCCTAATAAATCGATCATTAAGATGATTATGTCAAACAAGACTTGTGTGAATATGTCTCATTTTGAAGTGGTCACTGTTGGTATGTTGTTTTGGACCTAATGTAATTGTCATGGTACCTGTAACAGTTTTAATAAGTTGAACTAACGGATATATAAGCAGATAATTTGATTTACACAATATAAGGTAGATCTAGATAGGATGGCAGACAGTGCGCCATTCAATCAATCTTCATCTCTTCCACACAAACCGCCCAGAATGGGGGCCATTGAGACGTGGTCCTTCTTCCTTCTTTGTCCGGATTAGTTGTTGTTATCCAGAAGCTGCTTGAAGTGCAGCACACTAACTGGTATATCAAAGACTTTGGGTGACTCTGTGTCTTTGAAAAGGGCCAGAAAACACTAATCTTGGATAGATTGTCTTGGCCCTATTTGGTGTGATATTGTTCCCCCGGGGCATTAACAATCTAGTACTTGTGCTGTGTGTAACTGTGGGTAACTGTTGGTGGTTCTACACATTTTGTGACAGTTGGAGTGGAGTCCGTTTTTGGTGTGCGCAACCTGTGCCTATGTAGTTAGTGTGTGCAGTGAGTTGGCTTTAAGGGGCAGAGAGCTCGCAAAGGCCCCGGCCGGATTCGATCCCTGTCATGGTCGTTTGGGGTTCTTTGCAAATAATTGTGAATTATGACTAATAGATATTTGGGGTTCATAATTAATCCTCGCCTCTTCTCTCCTTCTGCCCTTGGGAAAATGGCCAAAGACTGACGTGCATTCTGTCAGTCAGATGGGTGAGATTATTAAATGGGTCGTTTTGTGAGTTCTTTGGTGTTTGAGAACCGACGATGTAATTTCCACTGGGGGCACGCCTGCCTTGTTATCTCTGGTCACTTGTTGAAAAGAGCAGGTCGAAGGTTCCGGTGACCATCCATGATCGTCACGGTACAGGATTAATGTATTCGCCTGTCTGTTCGGTTTCCTAACCCTCTATGTGACCATCCCCCACAAAAGCAGAGTAAAGTTGATGTTGGGGGGGATAAATTTGGTTCTTTGTATTTTTAGATTCTCCATTTCAAGATCTTTAAAATGATATATAATTTGTGCAGGTTTGGGGTTATTGAGACCGTGTCATTCACGTCGATCACAATATGGTGGAATATTATATAACTGAGAAATGTGTGTTTTGGATGATGCTTCTAGCTGCAACAAACAATAGTAATATTAATGAATCACTATGAATAATGAATAGTTGCCATGCAGTAATGTGGTGGATTAATATCGTAACACGATTCATTGCCTTAACCTGTATGTATTTTAAGTAAGTACAAAAAGGTTTTAGTTTGTTTCTTAACTATCTCAAAATGAACGTGCACGAATTCACTCCGCTTTTGCGGTGGAAGATGACATATAACTAGAATTAAACTAAAAGTAATCCTAGGCTATTACTGTGCGTATACGGCCCATTACCCTGGATTGCAGAAGGGTCTTACTAATTTTAGTTCAAGTCTAGAGTGATTATTCTAGAGGAACTGCAGCGTGGCGTAATGGTTAGAGCATCCGCCTGCAAGCCGGGAGACCAGATAGTGGTTTCGTGCCCGCGAGGGTTCGA
>JAODAI010495825.1:0-13583 GCA_027575025.1 Scotoplanes globosa
ATATGTCATCATATGTCATGTGATATCACGGTGACATCACAGTATGGTTGCAGATTAACATCACGCTGATATCACGCTGATATCACACGGTTATGTCATGTCATTACATATGAGGAGCTCATAGATATGTCATCATATGTCATGTGATATCACGGTGACATCACAGTATGGTTGCAGATTAACATCACGCTGATATCACGCGGTTATGTCATCACTGTGAGCTCAATTATTGACTGCTGGGATATGAACAATAATACAACAATAATACAACAATGACTGAATGAATAGCTTTCCTGGTCCTTTTCAACGCAGTGGTTATATGAGCCACCCAAAGACTTTGATATAACAGTTAGAGCCACTGGAATATATTCATCATCACTCCGGATTTAAACTGCTGACCTTGCAATTATGATTGATTATGTTTCAACCAAGATGGTTATATGAGCCACACAAAGCCTTTGGTGTACCAGTTAGAGCCACTGGAATATAACCGTCATCACCACCCAGTATTCAAACTCCTGACCTTGTGATCACAGTACAGCGCTCCATCAACTGAACTAACCGGTCAGAGGGTATACAAGAATACTGCTATTAGTTAAGGTATATGGCATTTATCTAGAATTATTTTATTAAATTAATTAATAGGTTTCATGGCCCTTTTGAATGCAGAGGTTATGAGCCACTCAATGACTTTGATATACCAAGTTAGAGCCAATGGAATATAAACATCAATTATATTAGTTAGACAACAAAGTAGCCATGTGTTCGGTATACAATGTGGATATATTAGATGATTTCTTTAACAGTATAGAAATAATTTAGTTTATAAATTAATAAATTACTAATTCAGTGTGACTGTAATAGAACCATCTTATGTCAGGAATTGATGAATTGATATAGCCAGGGCCCAAACGGAGGTTCTTTATACAAAGTGGACACAGCCTGTGATATACAAACTATACTAGGCTCAGTATTTAATTTCACAAGAAGTATTCTAGGATAGATGTTGGATTTTTTCTTCTCACATGATAGTTGTTGGTTTGTGCGGATAGTGTCCATGCCTTTAAGAATGGATATCGATTGGTAACTACTGTCCGTACGGATTTTCGCTTTCCCTTTTTCTGTTCTCAACCTGTGGTGTCCCTGGTGGATGGGTGCTGCCTGGTGGGTGGGGGATGAATGTGAGAGTTGTTGATGAGTGTAATGGCTTTGCCAGAGTCGTTGGGGTTTGTGCGGATGGTGTCCATGCCTTTAAGAATGGATATCGATAGGTACTTTGGCGATGGTGGGCAGATGTCAAGGCCACATAATATGAGGGCTATGTCCTGTAGGATCCTGTTTTACTTAACTTAATAAATTAACTATGACTAGTGATCACATTCATCATCAGAATCAAACTACTGTTAATAAATATCCTTCTTTAGCCATTATAAGATATCACAATTATTTTCAGAAAAGTCTTTCTGCAGTTACAATGGATGGTCATTAAAAAAAATATATATTAACATGAACATTATATATTTAAAATAGAAATATGTTAATTCTGGAGTCCAAATCAGCAATATGGCCATAATATTAATACATTATGATATATGATCGTAATATTTATCGACCATGGTCCGTTTCAATTATCAATCGGAACTGTAAACCACAGAACATCACAGAACATCTAAATATACTTTGGCATAGTAAATATGAATCTAAAATGGAAATTTAATACAGGAATATTTTATAATCTTAAATTCATGATTAGTAACTAAACGTAGATCCATGATACCAGTAGCTGTATGAAAGTTCTTGTACTACAGAAGTCTTAATTAAATGACTTAAAATAATTTAAAATAATTTAGTTGTAATTAAATGCACCTGCTCCAATAATTTCCAAATGAAAATGTGAGTTGAAGGTATTAACTTGTCAAAAGCTAGCAGAGATGAGTTTATATGGTAGTTGAATTGAAAGGTTTATTCAGCTTTATGCTTGGCCAGAACTCTTATTTTTAAGTTCATGTCAAACATGTGAGGCACCATGGCAGATCATGTATCATGTCAGCCCTTAGCCATATTAAACTAATAGTGTCAAAAGAAAGAGAAGACCAAAATGGCTTTATTTGGGAACCAAAATCAAGAAAATACAACTGTCTAATTAGTTACGGACCATTTTAATGGATCTAACAAGCGACCTATTTTGGAGAACAACCTCTCTATCTTAAATTGAAAAATGCGGACATAATACTCGATCTGCCGTGGTACAACACATACCTGTATGCATTATAATTGTATACCATAAATATATTGTAAAGTGGAAACATATTGAAATTGATTAAATTTAGTAAATTTCCTGGCCCTTTTCAATAGTGAAATATGTGAGCCACCCAAAACCTTGTCATACCAGTTAGAGAGACTGCAATGTAATTAACATCACACTAGATTTGAACCCACGACTTTGCAACCACAAGTCCAATCACAGGCGTGGATCCAAGGGGGGCGGGGCCCAAAGGCCTCCTTTTGCAGGCAACAAAAATAAACAAAATAAATAAGTACAAAATGGTACATTAGTTGGGATATTTAGATGCCAGGAAACACATATAAACACCAATTTTCAGAAATCTTTGGGATGACCTCCAAATCCCCCGCACACACTCGGCACCTTCGTCACTCGCAATTCAGGCTGCGTCCTCAATTAGCGCCCCCCCCCCTTTAAAAAATGCTGTATCCTTGCCTGAATCAACTGAGTTAACAGGATTGTAACTGAAGATCAGCTTAACCAAGTCCACCGATTTTTCTGCAGTGTACGTTGCTGAGCGCCACCTATTTTTACCCAAATTACTGTTATGCGAGGACGACTTTTTAAAATAAAATGACAAGTAGCTATGTCACGATCAATTTATGAAGTATAGAAGACTTATTTAGGACACTTTTACCTTTATTCTGATGCCAAATAAGTTATAAATAAAGTGAAAGACGTTCAGAATACGAGCTCACCATCGGCATATGACTCCATCGTAGTTTCACATCGTTATGCCTAAGTCAAACGTTGTAAAAGACATACCCTTTTCTCAAAATGAATTCCCCGATGTTGTAAGTTAAATAACTTGAAAAATCTCAATGCAAACCGGACTGAAGTTGGGCATCATTAGATCAGAAAATTGATAATACATTGTTTCAGACCAGTTTGAAGCTCACTGGGGGGGGGGGGTGAACTGAATGCACAAATTATGACAGAGTAGGCAATGGTGTCCTGGTGCAGTTTTGTCAAGTCGCATACATGCGACAGCATTGAAAGGGTTATTAATATACACAAAATTCCATTGCATATGCTGTAGTATGGTGTTCATATACATTTACAATGTTTGATACATTACATTTCTATATTTAAATAAGTCATACTTTCTGAACTAAAATTTTGATTAACAGTTAACAAAATTGTTAATATTCAAAAATCCAGATCGTTTTTACTATGTAAACTCAAACATACTTTTATATCCTAGTTAAATGCTGATTAATTGATCGATCTCGCTTAACACTCATTTGTCGGAGAACGAAAATTTACTAGCAAGTCCATGGATTTTTCTTCCAGATTATAGAACAAGTTCACCCATACTTCAAATCTCACAATCAATGAAAGACTACAGTACAATGTCCCATTTTTTAAAGTCTTTGGGAACGTTAGACAACGATTTGAATCTTCGATCTACCAACTGAGAGCTGAATGGTCTACTACTATCTAATTGAACACTGATTGTGCTTAGCTGTTAATTTATCAACCTTTTCGGAGCTATAGGGCATCGAATTGTTGGCCATGCTCCAGTTGAGGGAACAGAGTTTACATCGGTGACGGTTTTAACATTTTATATTTTTGACATGAAAAATCACAAACACTAAAACTATTAATATAATAAATTACATGATATTATGAATATACAAAAACTACATCTATATTGACATTAACACATTTTCCACCAGTCCGCTTTCTAGCAATAGATCTATGATTACATATTTAGTATTACTAATAAACTCAACTATGACTCTACCTACCTTGGATAACAATTTTAGTTTTCCATTTTCCGCTCTTTTGGTATCAAAAGGTATTTCTATGAATTCTAAAACTACTTATATATGTTAAATAATATTTATAAACAAGACAGACCTTAGTATTATTAATAAAATGAACAATGACTCTACCTACCTTGGATAACAATTTTAGTTTTCCATTTTCCGTTATTTTGGTATCAAAAAGGTATTTCTATGAATTCTAAAACTACTTATATATGTTAAATAATATTTATAAACAAGACGGACCTCCAAGCTCCTCATCTGTAAGAAAGAAACAATGTTCATATTTATTCATATTTATTTTGATTTTTTGATTTTTATAAAATTATATTATAAGCCATTGATTTATATGGTCATTCCATTTTCAAAATTAACTAACAAATGATTTACTAAATTTTCAGCTTATTAAATAAATTATATTTATATTAATTAATCAATTTAATATTGATTTTATTATTTTGGGGGTAACGCTTAATAAGCATTGTATTTCTGTTTTCCTCTATTTCATAGCTATGTAAAGTCCAAAATAATTTCATGTAATCATTGTGTTACTATGTTTGGAAGGCCCCCACGTCAGGGAACACTGGCACAGAACTTCGAGATAGTGGGATTGCTTCCCGTCAGACGGATATTTTCCCCACGGGGTCTTAAATAGTGCTTTGTATTTGTGATATTGTCCCTCTATTAACACAATTTTAATTTGAAATAACCCGGTTGGAATTTTTCTGTATAATTTTAATATACTGGAGGCCATTTAGGGAAAAAAATGCAAAGAGCATGGCTCCCATCGGGGAACGTTGTCCCCAGTTGTCGGGTAAACACTGGTGCCACCGTTGACTACAAGTAGTTTGCCGATGTGAAAATTTGTTTTGCGAGGGCGCTGTTCTACTCTGGATAAGAAAAGAGAAATTGCCGCAATACATAAAGCAGGTACAAATGTTCGAATGGACACTCAAGTGACCGATGCGATAATTAACAAATATGTCCAATGTTAAGATTGAATTTGATCAATTACGATTAGGTTGACAATGTCACGTAGTAAACATCTAAGGGTAATCCGAACGTTATTCGCCACAAATTAAAGTAGGAAAATCTACTTCAGCATATGTGCTTTAGGTATAGCAAAATGTTGCTCTGTCCCGATTAGAACAGCCCCATCACAAACAATACTGGCACGCTTTATACTGTGCATGTGCAATGTCTTGTTTTCCTACATATATGGCTTAAATATTCATAGGCTCAAAGATTGACTTATCAAGATTTATCACCTCTTTCAACAACATAGTTACATAGAACAACCCAAAGCCTCGTACTCCTGTCAGGATTCAGGTTGGCTTTCAGATGCTTGGAGATGCTTCCGAATACGCTGGTAGATTCTACGACAGAGTAGAGTAACGGTCTAGTAACCATCCATTTGAATAATAACGAATGATATCTAGGATTTTTCATAGGCTGTCTTAATTGGTTTATGTGTCGTTCACAAAAAATACACTTCAGATCGTACAAATTCTAACCCAAAATATATTTTCTAAACTTAAGCTAGTGGACATCAATTGCTAAAATCTAGAAAGTTGTTTATTAATATTCAGTGTTTACACAGATTATTTAATTTTCAATGACAAAGTTACGTGAGATATTTCAAAGACGCCCCAAATTCCAAATGAAAATATATATTTTTCGGCAAAAATTAAACGATAATGAGCTGAAAACACGTGTTAAAAGTTAATGGTTCAAAGTTACCTTTGATAATGTAGTCCAATGGTTTTAAATAATATTTATCAGGATGAGGTCATGTCTTTTCAACTTCATTAACAATGTATACTATCACATTAATACAGATCAGATTTTAAACTTTTTCTAATGAATGTAAGCAGGTTTATGCCCATTAATGTGATATTTTTAATAGCGCCCTCTATATCATGAATTTGAACGAAAGTTGCATTTTATCCTATTTTCCGCCATTTTCCCCAAAATCTGAAAATGTTTATCAATGCATTGGGAAGTGAACAAGCCGAAAAGAGTCCAATATTAAAAATAACATTTTGACAAAAATTACATAATTTTTATCAAATATTCCATTATCTCGAAATAAAAATGGCCAACTTAATACCCGTTTCGTCATGGTGTGACACATATATCTTGCAATAAAGATAAAAAATATTGTATTCCAAGGTTTGTTTCTAAAAAACGTCCAGTTTCACAGTATATTTCTTGTGAATGTGACACTTCGGGACAATTCCGTTATTATGTCGGTGGCTGACAATATTGTCATTTTACTGGGATGATAAAGAGGGATTCGCTAGCTTTATTTTTATACCACAGTCATAAAATTATGATATTTGGAAGGTACTCTAAAATTGGAAGCAGAATTGTAAATTTTCAGGCAAAATTTAAATGACAATGACCCAAAATCACATGTTAAAGTTTATGGTCCAAAGTTACATTCAATAATGTTGTCAAATGGTTTTAAATTATTAATGATAATTGTAATAATGTGGTCATGAGTTTCCATCTTCAATTACAATGTATATTAAGGAATTAGTAATGACAAAAAATAAACTTTTTCTAATTAGTCAGCGCCCTAACTTTTTATATTTTTCCCCAAAGTTACAATTTCCGCAATTTTTGCCATTTTCCCAAAACCTGGTTCATGTTAATCAACGCATTTACTTTAAGGTTGCAAATGGCTAAATATGAAAATAATATTTAGAACAAAAATGACAAAGTTGATGAAATATGTATTTATCTCAAAATAAAGATGCCGACGTAATACCGGTTTTAGCGTGGTGTCTCACATACAACATGATACAAATTAAATATATTTTACAATGAGTTTATGGTCTATTCTCTGTGTAATGTTCGACTCACCATGCGAAGCCTCTCTGTAATGACTAAGGATCTAGTGCAGCCTCGTCCTGCTGCTGAAGAAATGCGGGCACGTCTAAGACATGCGCCTCAAATTGCTGTGTGTAAGGGGGATAGGAGAAACCATGTCAAATTGACAAGTACAGTAGCTGACTGGCTTTTAAAATCTTTGTGATTTCTCAAAATAATTATATATAGTATTTTTTTATGTATGCGAAGTGACCGGGCTTATACAGTACATCATCATATCAGATCATGCAAAATTGCAAATATTATATTATCATCATCATCGATTTATAGCACGCCGATATTTCAGCACTGTGTCTCCTCCAACGGTGAATCACGTCTCGCCATTCACCTCTCCCTTGAATGAGTAGGTTTCCTGGCCCTTTTCAACGCAGAGGTTATATGAGCCACCCAAAGCCTTTGATATACCAGTTAGAGCCACTGGAATATAATCATCATCACCTCTCCCTTGTGCCACGGCATAGACCCCCCTAATTAATTACCAATGTAGTTAGTTGTTTCTTGACTATGGTCAACCGAGCAGGTCACGTTTATGCATAACTTGTCGTACCTCAATAAACTGACAACAGATTTAAAATTGGGAAAATATAATTGAATAGATTTCATATTTTGCTATATCATTTAAAATTAATATTTAGTACCCGCTGATGCCACAGGTTCACCTATATATACAGATTGATATCCTTGCTTACCGTAAATGCCCTGGTGAGATTCTGTTTGTCCTGGTTACTGCGAATGAGCTCGGTGAGATTCAGGTAGTCGTCTTTCAGGTCCTCGTAGTCGTTTATCCTATTGGCGTATCCCAGAGACAGGGTCAGCCGGACAGAGTCGCGGTAGTATTTGTCCGCCGCCTTTAAATCATCAATGGTATCTATATAGGTCAAAAGCAAAAATGAACGGTACCTGCAGATGTAAATATATTACCAAACACAGGATTGGTGACTAGCTCTGGGACAAAATGAGTCCTAAGTCGCAAATGGGCGATTCCATTGTGACGGACGCGACATTTGAACAGTTCTGCAAGCCGTCATTTTGTTATACACCCATGGCTCAAAATGAGAATCGAGAGGGGCAATGCCAAAATGGCTAGATTACCAGGGCAGACAGTTGTAACCACGAAGGGGGCACCTCATAGCACATAAAGTCAATGCAAAATTTGGCCTTCGGTGTACAATTATTTTGGAGGGCATCAAGGTCAAAGTGAAGGGCACGGAGGTCATGGCCTTCTGTGCCCCCGGTTATTTTGAGCCCTGTCACTGGACGTGACACAACCTACTACTACTATACTACTAGTTATTATCTATACGGTTTATGTGAAAAGAAATCGGGCCCAATCCCATGACTGACTAATTACCTGCGGCATGTAATTGCTGGAATCTACTCGAGTACCACGGGGATAGATCCTGGACAACTGTCTCTTGTTGTAGCTGGTTGTAGTCAGTCAGCAGTAAAGGTAAATAACAACAATTGAAACTAAAGATATAGAACTAATAATACTGATAATTGCTGAGAATATTAGAAACTGACCTGTTTTTGTAAACTACGAGGGACGGTACTTACCCACCGCACTACCTAAGATTAACCTCTGTTTCGTATTATGAATATGTTGGTAGTGCTATGGTGGGTTGTGAGTATGGCCCTGTAGAATTAATCTGTCCGACTAAAGGCAGTAAGTTGTGGCGCTATACAAGGACTAAGAGGTGTAGTGCAGTGGGTAGGATACCGATGGAGGTTATCTTGCATTCACTCTATGTAATCAGTGTTTTGACACTTATAGTGTTATACTACTACTTAGAATTGTAGCCGTTTTAAAATTATATAAAATTATATTAACTAAAATTACCAGGAGTTAATCAAGAAAACCATGGATAACATTAAAAGAAGAACTACAGCAGTGTACTGAAGGTATTAAATAGAGTGGAGTATTTCATTTCGTTAATTTATGAACCACATCAGATACATTCATCACAGATGAACAATGCTGTAGATAAGAAGTTTATATTTTTGTATGTTTAAATGTTCCTTTTCACTATAATACCCAGGAAATTGAAGGTCTGATAAAGGATACATGACAAACTCGGATGGTTTCTCCTTCACTTTGTTCATCGCCGATGTTTCCACAAATGAAGTTATCTCATAACTCTTACAGACCTCTGTAGCAGAAGAAATAGAAACAGGTTTGTGGTATTATAATGTTTTACACTACAAATATTCACATACTTATATAATAAGGGGGGAGGGGGTATCTGTATGGATTCCTATTACCAGTGTCACTATCTAAGAAGGAGAGCCTCTCTTTATCTTTGGACTTGAATGCCCCCTTCTGGTGCAAACTGCACTTTGTAAGGCCTCCTTCTGGTAAGGTTAGAGGACAGCATGTATTGATGCTTGAATGGGAATGGTGGTTAGGGAAATAATTGGTACAGGTGGAAGTTAATATCGCAATAAATTGGTACTTGTTGAAGGCTAAGTAGTTATTAAACTACGGGTGTGTGTAATCAAATGGCCCCTCACTGGGGTAAGAAGGAGGGCTACCTTTGAATATGTTATGTGTATAAATATTAAACGAGAAGTTATCTGAGCAACAATGGATGAATGTAATATTTGAATTTCAAAAGAGTTGTTGAATAGTCAGTTTGAAGGTCAACGAAGCTTTTACCAAGAACTGATTACATAGCGGGACATGGTGAGGCGGGCATCACAATCCTACACTAAGCAGATAAAAATCCAAGCTAATTATCATATTTCTGACACATTTGATGCAAGACCTAGTATAATTGGTTGATTACGTTTAATAACAGCACATTTGTAACCTTGCGGTTCCGTAGCACCGTCCTCATATTTTTTATAGCACCGTCATCATAATTTTTCGTAGTCGATTAGGTTTCTTGGCTCTTTGCAACGCAGAGGTTATACGAGCCACCCAAAACATTTGATATACCCGTTAGATCCCCTGGAACATAATCATCCCACATTTTAACTCCTGACCTTGCGATCACAAATCCAAAATCTCTACCTACCAACTGAGCCAACTGGTCAGAAACTGGGTTGTTGACCATACTCCAATTCTTGTACGCTGAAAATCAAGCATTACTTTGTACACATTCCGCATAGACTTGTATCACCATTACTTGCAAAGCCGCTAGCAGTGACAGAATAGTCTGAACATCCCCGGCAAAACTGCGACAACTTCTCGAGACCATGCCCAGGCATGAGAGCCTTAGTTACGCCGGACACAAGAACAGAATGAAAGTTGAACGTGGCTATATTCTCTTTGACTGATTCAATAATGGCTCATTTGACACACTTTGCTTTAATAGCGCTGACTTAAATCATAATTCTTCTGTCTGAATTGACCCAGGACTTCAACCCGGGACCGGCTAACTGGCGAGCGGATGCCCAACCAACAAGCCATGGGGGCGCCATTGTAAAGACCTAATCTACTAGCGGCTTAGAAAACACATAATGCTAACCACCCATAGGATCCGACCGCTTACCAAATGAAGCCAACTTTTTACCCTCCAAAGCCAGTTTTGACCATCCCAAATCCAGCAATCGTATCCCTTAACACAAGGCAAATAATACTAACTTGTCGTGCGCAGGCGTCTGTGCTAATACTATAACAGGAATGCACATATCTTAAACTCACACGAAACGTGCAAGCACATATGAGCATGCATGTACGTGATCGACATAAATAAATATTACGCGCTCACTTATCAAATTAATGGGCATCATTGCACAATAAACGTAGCGTACTACTGCACGGTTCAGGCGTCAAAACACTCGGGCTTCAGTTTTGAGCATTGGTTAATATTCTCTGTTTTTAGTTCTTTGACTAGCTGTCAGCAGTGTTGTAGCTGCAGGCTGGAAGTGCCAAGCATTTTCAACTGGCACTCCAGATTTCCGTCCGGCACTCGGGGGAACACAGGTGTTTCCGCCCGGCACTCAGGGGTGTTTTTTAAAATATTTTTTAAGGAAGCGGCGAAGAAAAATGGAATCCCCCACATGCCAATGTCGAAAAACATCACCAAAGTGTACCGTTATTAATATTTTGTATACGGGTGAGGGGGGGGGTGATGTTGTCTCCCTCTCCGATCACCTTCCTCACACCGGCTAGTTTTTGTTGACTTTCTGCCCGTGCTAATTTTGGTTTAAGCACAACACTGGCTGTCCGCACTTACTTTCAGCTGCATCAAAGGAATGAAAGTGCATAGGTTGAAGATAATTGACGAGTTCCGACATCTCTGCTCCAGCTTCAGCCTCGGACCCGGCTGTACCCTACCAAAAACAATGATGAGAGAATAGGCTGGATTTCAATTGGGTCTTACAAATGTTGATTCGTATAAATTTATATGGACTTGGTTGAAATATAATTTCTGACTTGAATAAGTTACACACATGCGTTTAATAGTGTACAGTGAATATGAAGTAAACTACCTTTATTTTATTTCAGAAACTTAAGAAAATAACAATCTTATAAGTTACTAAAATGTGTTTCGTAGAACTGCTAAAATTTCAGGCACAAGTGATCCACTTTGATCGGAAAAACCCTCCCATCTCAAAATCAAGAATGCCAAAATAGAGTAGTACCCGATTTAGATGGTACATGTATAGTTGTAGCATTTATCCAACTAATTGGGAATATATTTTATTCTAATATATAATGTTAATAATGTTCTTTTAGCAGCACCATCTAGAGGTGGTAGAGTGCTTGCTTTACAGTACAAGGTTCCATGGTTCAGCTGAATCAGCGGTAGGTAGAGTGCTTGCTTTACAGTACAAGGTTCCATGGTTCGTTTCAGGTTCAATTGTGCTTTATAAATCAGGCCACAAAAGTCTGCCAAGAAAATTTGTGCTTCAGAACCAACTTTTTAAGTTAAAACGGATCGTTTTCAATTGAGTTCACATGCAATTAACGTTCTTGCACCTTAACATTTGACAGCGAAAGGTCAAAGCTTCAAGTGACGTGGTGAAAAATCTTGACATACGTGTACTGCAATCTTGAAAAACATACCGCATAACACATTGTTGCAATTTGTAGAAATGTAAAAAAATAGTCCGCAAGTATGTATTTTATATTGCCACCTTCCACTTTGCAGACTTGTGTCGTTCAATCACACAAATAAACGGCCTGGAAGGCATATTTATTTTACGACGCTAAGAGACCACTAAAGTGGATGAAGTAGAAATACTTGTAAATTGCACTGTCAAGTCCGATTTATAAATTTGAAGTCAAATTTCGATATTTTGAATTTGGGAAAGTCGTTCGCATGGGAAAACGGTGATTACTCTCGGATAAAAACCCACACTACTAGCCCGACCCGGGATTCAAATCCTGGATCTCCCAATTGCTGATCTCCATAGCCAATCTGAACTGTGGACTCTAACAGCTTCCCTCAAAAAACAGATCAAAGCATTGCAACGAATACTTCTCAGAAAACTGCTAAACATCAAGTGGCCAACAAAGATTTCCAACAAAGAACTACATACAAACTACATCAGGAAAGGAAATGGAGTCTCATTATCTCAGAAGCAAGACTTTGTTGGTTAGGACACGCACTATGACTGCCGGAAACAACGCCTGCAAGATGTGTATTCATAGAAGCTGAGAGGAAGACAAGAAGATATAGAGGACAAAAACTGACCTGGTTGACCATAGTAAAAAACAACTAACTGCACTGGGAATTAATGGGGGGTGTCTATGCCGTAGCACAAAGGAGAGGTGAATGGCGAGACCCGATTCACCGTTGGAGGAGACACAGTGCTGAAATATCGGCGTGAATTAAATCAATGATGATGATAGCTTCTAGAGTCACCAACCCGGTGGGCCACAGCACTTAATTGTAAGTATTTCATGTGAACTATTTCAGACCCTCTTAAGTTTTCTGTGTCTGGTTTCTTGAGACATGGCTCGAGACATGGCTACATTTTTGGGAGAATCAGGGTTTTACGGGTTGATTCGAGGGAGACTGTTAATTTGTAGCCTACTCTTCATTCATTGGCTATGTACTATGAAGCAAGCCATGTCCGCACTACTGACATGGTAGCCTGGAAATATTTAGCTAAGGAGAACGCGGGCCACTCTCAATGGGGCTTTACTGTAGCATATCACTAACGTGTACTTAACTCGACAGCATCTCAAAAATTTCTACGTTACTTTCGCGGAACTGGTAAATGTTGGAAATTTTTTTTCTCAATGAAACACATGAAAGCGTAAGATTGTGATGTAAATAATTATGGAATTTTAATCATCAACTTTTGTTTGGATGAGCGATAAAAACTAGGCTTGCGATTGATGAATTGATTAGGTTTCCTGGCCCTTTTCAACGCCGAGGTAATATGAGCCACCCAAAGTCTTTGACATACCAGTTAAGTCCACTGGGATGAATATAAGGCCACTTTAAATTGCGGGAGACTGGTCACGTCTCAATATGTTGACCATTGGCACTGGAAACACCATTCATTATTTAGGGGATAATACAAAGATGGGAGGGTTTCTATTGCCGAATGGAGACCAATATGACGTCATCATAGCAAGTGAGCGGACCGAGGCGAAGTCGAGGTCCGCTCACTTGCTATGATGACGTCATTGCGGTCTCCATTCGGCAATAGAAACCCGACCATCTGTGTCTTAT
>JAODAI010495936.1:0-13582 GCA_027575025.1 Scotoplanes globosa
AGAAATTAGTAAAGGTCCATATAGAAATGCTAATTGAAGATATGGTGAAATTTATAAGTATCAAAATAAAGCGATGATACCAAAAGGACACTTTATATGAGACCAAACATTAACACGTATGTCCAATACATGCGTATAGTATATCGAAACACATAAAATATATTGAAGTTATGTGTGTATTTAAGTGTGTGTACACACTTGGATTATTATGTGTATTTAAAGTGCATCTGATAAGTACTGTGAATTGGCTTTGGAAGCTCATCAGTTCGAATCCCATGGCAGACGCTCCAAATCTTTTATTTAATTTAATTATATATTGTATCATTTTGAACGATTTATCAATTTCACTTGTTGTGTTCTTCATAATTTTGAATGATTTATCATTTCCACTCGTTGGGTTTACCATTCTTCATAATTTTGAACGATTTATTGTTTTTACCCGTTGTGTTTACTATTTTCTTCATATTTTTTAACGATTTATCGTATTTACTGGTTATTTAGCGTCGTTTAGAAGTTCTTTTAAAAATCAATCTAAAATACTATACAAACTTAACTCTAGATTTTACAACGTACCATTTATTTCTGAAACAACCTTAATGAATTTCTTACGAGCTCTATTTTGTACATTTATTAAATGTTGGGCTCGTCTATGCCCCCACAATTTTTATAAACGCCGGTGGCTGAAATTATTTCAACACCACAACCCCGACAAGGTGATACTTTACATCCGTTTCGTAATTGAAAAAGGTGTGAACCACAATCATCGTTTACACATATTTTGTTACAAGTGGTGTGTTTCTAAAAAGTAACCAGCGACATCTATTTTTACCCATCATTTAATACTAGTGACATTAGTTTAATTGTTTTGGTGGTGCGACTGTATCAGTAGGGATTAGAAGCAACTCCTCTTGGGGACGAACCAACGAGTAGGCCCATCCTGATGATAATATAGTACAGGTTCGTCTGGCTTTGTTACATACCAACCAATAATGCATGACTTAAGCGACCACACAAGCTCCGTGGCCCGACGTCGCGCCCCTCCCTATAACTCACCTGGTTGATAAATATATCTAAAAAATCCAAGTGGTATTTTTTCTCCTTTCCACCTACCACTCTGGAATATGGGGTGGCAGATTTTGATGTGACTATTTTACTTTTTATAGCATCTTTGGGTTTTTTTCCAGGCCAAACGTGTTACTTCGTTATTCAACGTCGAGACTATTATACTGCCGGTAGTCGAGATACCCATTCAGTCGATCGGTTTGTTTGAATCATTTCCTGGGCGTACTGACGACCAAATAGTCTTTCTGCAAGTGTGCGGTTAAATCGTTCTACTATACCTTGATCTCGGTGTATTTCTACACGACCACGTCTAATTTCAACACCATGCTTAACCATTAACAAATTCACAGATCCCATAAATTCACGCCCAGGATCTACATGTAACACTTTAGACCATTGCAACTCACACTAGTATATACGCGACAATGTGTTAGCCACATCACCGGTAAGTAAGTGGTTCAACCATAGTCAGCGCATGTTTTAAACCTTTATCGTGTAGTATAAATAACATATCAGCTTGGTGAACCTCATTCGTACCAGATACATCGAATTTAAGTCTTGGAATTTTGCGAGGAGCTGGTATGTATATCTGCCACATTGCTTGTTTTTTAACCAGTTATCTGAGCTATTTTCAGATACATTAGCAGCATCGGCAAGTTTGTTGATAGCCGCCTTGCCTTTCCAGTAACCTATAGGGCTGTAATATATGTTTTCCATTTATAGTTATATATTATATGTATATAATGTATTCAACACAACAACTTTTACTCGATGGGGGCATTCTGGATGGTAAACATTTATCGATACTCATTAAAGATAATAATGTTGGAATCTCTGAAATATGCATTAATAATGATTGGTATAACCTGAAATATAGTGCCAAAATACAAAGCCGAGACGCTGGCACCAGAACACCTATATATATTACTGTGATCAGTGCTGGTATATACACACTCAACTCGCTTGAAGAGCGAATTGGTCTTGTCGGTGTAATAATCACAGAAAAAGTGGGTGCATATGGTTAACAGTCACAACTAATATTGATATTAAGATATCTAATAATCTTCAATATCTTTTGGGAATGAGATCTAATGGATGGTATGAGGCTGGAAGTATACACTTATCGAAATATTTTGCACCTATTACTCTAAATAGAGTTTTAAACATACATCTAGATGAAACGGAAACAATTGTTGATGCGGAGCCAAGAACTCTGATTGGCAAATTTATGCTGAACAAGGATCGATAGACTCAAAAACTCTATGGTACTCTACAAATGCATAAAGTAAAAAGTACTATAAAACTCAATATCAAAGGAGATGATGGAAAACTACTAGATAACCATAGACAACCAATCTACATAACCCTATTTATCAATTAAACGTAAAATTATTATATAACATACCATGGATACCCTATATCCAACTATCCATCTGCACCCACATACATACATAGTACGACTTATCGTATATAACACATATCAGACCTGCAGCAGAGATTAGAGAATGAGGTTATAAATGGTGAGACCCTAGCTCGCAAGTATGAAACTGCATCAGGTGTCGTTTCCAAACGTGATATCGCTCTAATCATGTTTGGACTTAGTGAAGGAGCTACAAAAGTAATCCTCCTCGCAGCTCCTCCAATAGCTATATGGTTAGAGGCTTTATCTGGTGTTCGTGGTAGACTCAACACCAAACGAAATAAACATTCTGAGGTTGCAATTAAAGCTATGACTAAGTTAAACAGTACCGCCGAACTTATAGATCGTGTACTCCAATATGGAGTAATCACAAGTGAATAATTTAATAGTGTGGTGGCCAAGAATAAAAAGTTTAATAAATTGGTTGAGAAACAAAACGAAATTCTAGAAAAAGGAAAATCTTTGGATCGGCAGGAATACATTAAACAAATAAAGTTTATATAATATGGCATTTAAACATAAGTCTCACACACCCAACCCCGTTTGCCAGGATTCGAACACACTAGGGAGAAGGGTCTCATTAATCAACGTATATATATTGAACATAATTATTTTATCACAAAATTTCGCGATGTCTTTACCACCTATCGAGTACACGGTATAAAGGATGGTGAAACTGTAGCACGATGGAGGAGAGATCCTATGTTATTCTGGCAAACTCAAATCAACTTTGCTGTATGGATAGCTTCTGTTGGTTGCGGCGTCTCTCCAGAGTATATTACATACTACAAACACTGGACTGTAAGGATGGTATACCGATTCCATATTTACTATACAATCCGTCGTATTCTTCATCAACTGGAATTGAGACTCCCGGATGAGAGCAACTTCAACCCTTATAATAATATATATAATGAAGGAGCCTACACACCACTTTGTTATGAATACAGTGTACGTAGCAATTGGACACCCCCATTAGTAAATGGAGGTCTTGGGACTCCATATGAATGATATAACAATATATATTACTCTATCGAAGAATCCGCAGCCAGGTTGCTGTCAGATGGTTTAATTACTCAGAAGGTGTGTAGTTGGGCTGTAGGAAATATCTTTAATAGTCATATGTCTTTCGGTCACCGAGCCGCAGCATTAACAGTCGATTTCATCAATCAACCAGAAACATTCGAACAGGGTTATAATAGGATGGTTGCACCAATAAATCAAGGGTTAACGGATAGTGATATGTTGTATGTAAATGAAAGTATTCGAACGCTGGTTTGGGGCAATCCTAGGGGCGCAGGCACAAATGTGTACACCAATCCTCGGATCCACAAGGGATCGGTGCACAGAAACAATTCATACGCAATGTGGAAGATGTTATTAATGCGCCAATTGATTCCTCATCATCAGTCGCTCGCTATCAAGACACCCTTATGTATGCAAGTACACCTACTAATGTTGTACTTGGTGAGTACCTTTATATAATCCAAAGCGATATGTTACTTCGTATGGATACGACCAATGCGTATAATAATGAACTCCAAGTTAACGGAACTGGTTTACATATGGGGCAACATAATATGAACACCACTGCCAATGTAACATCGAATATAACACCAGAAGTTCAGTATGATGAACCTGAGGAATCTGACATTGAAAAAACTATTCCACCCACTGAAAACAGCACTGCAACATCATCTAATTCTAAAAAGACGACTATCTTTATTGCAATAGGGCTGCTATCCTAATGTGGTGGTTCGCACGATAAGCTATACAAGTAAAACCGTATGCTAGCAATGTTTTTGAAAATGGGGATGTTTTCTTTTAATTATCCACTTTAAAGTGGTGGCGCTCTATCACTATGACATAAACAAGGAAGAAAGAATAATATTTGTGCTTGTAAAACTTTTATGAAAATTGTATTTATCACTTTTTGTGTTTTTATTTTGCATACCTACATGAGTAGTATATACAATGGGGCCTTTTGGAACACTTTTTTCCTTGCATTTGTACCTTTCAACAAGGCTTAATATATCTTCCTGCTAGCGCAATATCCAACTCCTGTTGATAGAAACCCACTGACAAAACCTGTGTCTTATCCAGGCTCATACGTAACCCATGACTCTCAAATAAATCCTTATATTCTACGAACACCTACTGTAACTCCTGTTTGCTGTCTATAACTACTGTCATGTCGTCTGCACATAGCAGCTTGCGCAGCACGTCATTGTTGCTGATCGTTCTGCTAATCACGTCCATTACCATAATAAAAAGTAGTGGACTAAGGGCACTACCATGTATGAGCCCAATATTTACCCCATATTCTTCTGACATCATTGAACCATTCATAAGCCTACACTTTGTACCTTCATAAAGACCCTCTACCATCCTAACTTCTGCTTCATGGACACCCATCCACCTCAGTGTAGACAATACCAATTCCATGGGAACAGTATCATAAGCCTTCTCCAAATCTACAAAGCACAATGCCATACTCCCTTTGACCTACAGTTTGTTTTTCACCAACTGCCTAAGTCAGAACAGACCATTACTTGTCCCTCTCCCTCTCCGGAAACCCTGCTTTTTCTCCCCAATATGCGATTCAACTTTTGCCCTAATTCTTTTATCCAGAATAATTTCCAGTAACTTAAGCACATGTCCGAATGATGTGATACCCCGATACTTCTCAGGGTCATGCACATCCCCCCCTTTTGCTTCCAAATAGGAACAATCAGGCCAGTCTGCCATTCACTAGGTATACTTCCCTCCTTCAGACACACATTAAGCAAACTCCCTAGCCATGTTTTCCCCACCTTCCCTGTTAAAATAAACATTTCAACTACAGTTTTGTTTGATTGATGGGATACAATTATACATGTCAGCCTTGACTTTGTATTCACGCCATGAAATATTATACACTCTCATTACCAGCCGTGTGCCATCTAGTCGGTTTTTGAGGTCCTTTTTCATAATTCAGGTTTTACTGCCATGTAGTAGAATCTTGTCAACACATGCTCTGAAGAATGCTAACATAATTTCCGTAGTCAATAGTTTCCTTAATAAATATACAATATTACCTACCTACTGATATACCACGTGTGCACTGAATATCCAATTTGGTCGGCCCCGACTAACGTAATGTTAGTCCAGATCGTGTCAATCTTGACTAACTCTGAAGTTAGTAGAGCCAGCCGTACTAAGAAGCTTGACTAACATTGCTTAGACAGGCCTGCAATACCAACTTCGAGGTGAGTCGAGCCACATTGGTCAAGCTCGTAAGGGGCCCGACTAGCATACATTAGTCAGGCATGCTTGACCAATAGCCCGACTAAGCACCATGTTAGTCAGGCATGCTTGACTAACCGCCCGACTAATAACCCGATTAACTTAACGTTGTCCAGATGGTGTCAATCTTACCAACGCCGAGGTTAGTATGGCATGCTCGACTAGTGTCTTGGTTAGTCAAACTTGCTCGACTAGGATTGAGGATAGTTCAGCCGTCTTGACTAAGCAAGCATCTGCATGGCAAGACAGGGATGTCTATGTATATAGCCAGACTAGATCAGTTGTTCTTAAACATGGATAAATTCCCTCCGGGGGACACTTCTGGTTACCCAAGGAGGAATTACTATGTAGTATTGTTACGTATAGTGTGTTATATATTATATACTGAAAATGCTCAATTCAGGAGGGAGAACACTTTCGGTATTTTCAAGAAGAGGGAAAATTTGAGGTTAAGAGATAAGAATGTAAGAACCACTGGCCCAGAGGAATTCTAAGACTGTTTCCTCATCTGAAGAAAATGATATAATAATAATAATAAAAGTCATTTATATGGCACCACTTATATAAAAATGTCAGAAGCGCCTTACAAGATGAAAGTTTGATTCCAGTGAACTTAGAAAACAAATAAGTTTTAAGAGACAACGGCGTAGAGAAGCCGTTAAGGTGGGCATGTTCTTTATGACTTTCATGTGTATGTGCACGTAGCTTTTAGCTAACTGGTCGTCCAACTTTCGAGTCTCTTCGGTCAGGGTATACAGCTTCGTCTGAATTTATTTCAGCAATGCGTGCTTCTTGACTGCTGAGTAGGTCTCCTCGGGTAACTGGATATAATCGAGGCCTCTATTGGCCGGTGAATTTCTGCCACACGGGCTGTCTTCTTTGTCGGAGGAGACTTTAACTGCGTCGTGGGTGACTGGTAATTATGGTATCAGTGATGGTGAATCCATGGTTGAATATAACTTTTTAGAAATTTCTTGACCATATATATACGTTTTAACGGACGTGTTAGGAAAAAACAGTATCCTGGCTTGTGATTGGCCGAGGACCTCCCATTGTTAGCTGGCATGTGTCGATCTCAAGATTAACTGTTTTAGTTGCAGTTTAATTTCGACCTATTAATATGCTATAGCTTCGTTATTATTAAAGCCAATGGATGTTTATAGCGTTCCCTTATACGTATATATCAATGATTGACGGGGCAATTATCAATGCATCTAAACTACGTCTCATTTTCCGAAGAAAAGAGAAGCTGAATTAACTAAAAGTGGGGTAGGCGGTTCATTAACTGACATTATTTAGGTCGATTCGCTGCTGAATTTTTAAGAGAAATATCCAATCATGATTAATTATTGTGTTGCGAATATATTCCACTTTGGGTGGAGAAAGTTCCGTTCTCGAAATTGACAAAAATGTGTTTTTTTGAAAAACATCTAGACCAGTTTCTTCTCATGCGCACTGCGTGCACCGAGCTTCATTACTAGACTAACATGAGTCTACATTCGTCATGCAGATTGGTAAAGTTGGTTAGTCGGGCAGGCCTGACCAACCAATCTGGTGTTATTACCAAGTTAGGCAGGCTGGATTATGCAGGAGGAGTTAGTCCGGCATGGCAAAATGCATTCGTCAGTCGCGCCTGACTAAGATGACAATTAGTACGGCTCGCCGTACCAACCTCATAGTCGGCCCGACGAACGTCAAGTCAGGCGTACTTAGTAAGGCGTGATTGACTAAGCAGCACGACCAACTTTAGGTTATTCAATTGTGGACCCGACTAACTTAGGTTTTCAGTGTGGGACAAATATCTTTGATGTGTAATTTAACATGTTTAATATGTAACAATACATATCCAATGTGTTAAATTACCTAGTGCTATGTCAGCTATGGGACATGAACTTCAAAACATATATTGTTCAATATTATCTACCAATGTGTTAAATTGTCCATTGATATGTCAGTTGTGGGACATGTAATTTAACACAATATATTGTGTAATATTACCTATGTAATGGGTGAAATTACCTACTTATATGTCAGATGTGGGACATGTAATTTAACACATATATTGTGTAATATTACCTACCCAATTTGTTAAATTACCAACTGATATGTCAGCTGTGGGACATGTAATTTAACACATCTATTGTGCAATATTACCTACCCAGCTAGTGTTAAATTATCTACTGATATGTCACATGTGGGACATGCAATGTAACACATATATTGTGTAATATTACCTACCCAATGTGTTAAATTATCTACCGATATGTCAGCTATGGGACATGTAATGTAACACATATATTGTGTACTATTACCTACCCAATGTGTTAAATTGCCTAGTGATATCTCAGCGGTGGGACTTGTAATTTAACACATATATATTTGTAATATTACCTACACAATGCGTTAAATTACTGACTAATATGTCAACTGTGGGACAATGCATTATACCTATTTGATGCGTAATTTAACACATGTATTGTACAGTATAATATTACCTACACAATGAACAATTTTTGAACCATGGTGTTCATGCTTGTTTATATAATAGTGGTATAAGCACACTAGTATTAAAGTCATTCAGTCATAACATGGCTGAGTTCTTAGGTGGTGGAGAAAGTGCCCCCACCGGACAAGTTAGAACCAAAATAACCCATTACAGTTAGGGTTAACACTTTGTCCATTAATTAACTATTTTCCGAAATTTACTAATTTTAATTTATTATGTTTTTGGTAAATTATGGTCTATATTTACAAACTTCTGCATTTGTCTTTCCACATACTTGTATTTGTAACAATTTACCCTACTACTATTATGATGTATATTGTTATGAATGCGGAAAATAATAATCTCATGGAACTTGACTTTGGATGGTAATATAATGCTATGTCGTCTTGGAATCCGACACTTTGATCCAGTGAAACAATATAAGGAATCGTCCAGTTCATAATCCAATTTGTATAAGATGTGCATCCCCAAAACGCTAGGCAGCCAGATGCGAGTGTTGTCCGGGGAAGTTATACATTTTCCGCCCATTCAGTAACCCACTATATATTAATGAGTTATAATTACGTCTCCAATATATTGCGACGTCGGCTCCCACATAACGTAAACAATGCAAATAGTATGTATTGCAATGATAAACCAGATGAGTATTGGTGTAAGTATTGCTATACATATGTGCATACACTGCAAACAATATCCCGTAAATGTCACGGTAAATAGCATGGCAGCAAGACTGCCGACTTTTTACCGTAAAACTATTTTACATTCCACAACTGTAAATATTATGGTAAATATGTAAATTGTACAGTTCTCTGTAAAGTAATTTACGTGTTCCGGTAAAATAATTTACAGAATCCTGTACAATTATTTTTATGACAGGATAATTATTTGAAGTGCTCCAAGATTTAGTATATTAGTCGTACTCTTTCTCTTTCACTGTTGCATTGTAACTTGACAGAACACAAGGTAATAATTATCAAGCTTTGAATACATGGAATTTAATAAAATAGCATATGTGGTCACTCAACGAAGAGCCCGTTTTGTTTGGCACTTCTATCGAGCCAAAGATCAAATCATTTATAATGTAATATATATGAGTCTGCCGTGTCCGTCGATGAGAAGGAAACCAATCAACTACATCGACTGTGTTACTCGAAACACCAACGAAGTAATCGAGGACCTTCCGGACCTGATGGTGGACTCATGGCGTCGCATTGTGAACTCCATCTCGGATGCGTCAGCATTAGAGAGAGAGAGTATAATTACATTTTCTAAATACCATATTATTATCAATTAATGTAGAAATGTTTATTATCAGGTTGGTGTTTTTTGCAAACGCATTGGAGTGTATTCATCAGGTGAATAAAAAGTGCTTAAGCGAATGGTCAGATATTGTAACAATGCTTTAACGTTGCCCTACACAATGGGCGACGTTTCAAGGTAGCTATTATGTTACTTAATTACATAACACCTGGTAATATATATATAGTTAATTGCTTAGTTTTATTGAACTTTATTGCTCACACAAGTTTGTATTGACATATATGTTTTATATATAATTGGGCAAATACCAATATATTAGATAATGATTTTTAATTATACTATACACATTTGGGGAAAGAAAAACATATTTGTATATGTAACTATTATCAATACTGGCTGACAATATACTTGGAACATCAGATACATAGTATATATAATTCTACAAAACATTAGTCAATATTGGCTCATTCGTCTAAAGTATGTTTTACCGACGACGCCTTCCACAGTTTTACACCGCATGTACTGAACATGTATAATGTGTCTCAATTTATGTTGCATCAGCTGTGTTTTTCCTCTCTTAGCCTACGGTGCCACCCATTACCTACATAAACAGGTGTTATTTAAGTATATGAACTAAAATCCAATATATTACGCCCTATGATTATAACAAGTGATACTGATGTATTTTATTTGGCTGCAATCCAATGATCCTGGTCTAAGATGATGTCTTATTACCAGACCATCACAAATTGCAAGGCACTATTGAGTACCATAAACGTATATATATGGATTGCAGTATGCATATCATCCCATTCAAGTGATACCTGGCCTATGTTCATGTATTGTAAATTGGAACAGAGATAGTACTTATTTCCAGCAACGGACGGCTATAGTCACCTAGGCCCATCTTAGACTTCAATTGACATTAAGCATACCGTTTACCCAATATTCAGTCAACAGCTACCCAGAAAGCATGGCTAGCTATTTTAGCTTTTTACTACTGGCGGCGTTACTGGTCATCTCGATAACACCGGGTAAGTTGACGTAGTATACAATTGATAACAGTATATATATATTTATTTATATATATATATGCATATATATAGGAAAATAGATTTACACCATACAGATGATACAAACAGGAAACAAAGGTATACCTTAATGCTAGACATACTACAATAATTCGATTCCGTCACGGTATCATCTTCAGGCAAATGCACAGAGTACCTAAACATCAGCTAACACGTCAACTACGACAACAGCGACTCCATTAAGTACTTTTAAATCACCTTATATTATCGAGGCAAAAAGTACTTCGTACTGAAAATTATTGGTACAAGCGTACGACAATGGAGTCCCTGTACTTAAAATATATTCACCCTACTCTTAATATAAATGTTCAGAGATACAATCTGCAGTTATGTTAAGTAGGCTTAATCCTATTTTTAGCCGTCGTATTTCGTTGCACTTGCT
Source organism: Scotoplanes globosa (assembly GCA_027575025.1). Lineage (NCBI taxonomy): Eukaryota > Metazoa > Echinodermata > Holothuroidea > Elasipodida > Elpidiidae > Scotoplanes > Scotoplanes globosa. The sequence goes on from JAODAI010495936.1 coordinate 11,007, forward strand.
GCTTAGTTTACACTCAAAAACAAAAGAGTGAGAATTCACTCTTTAAGAGTGGACCCTGGCTACACTCCTTAAAAAGGGTGAGTTCCAACTCGTAAAAGAGTGGGTCTGGACTATTATAGCAATAACTCACTATTTTACGAGTGAAAACTCAGTATTTTAAGGGGACCACTCTGGAATAGTGAATTCTCAGTCTTTTGTATTAGAGCATAGATTTGTTTTTCTGTTCTTCAGTTTGCTTTTTGCCTTGATAATGTAAATGTTTTTGGCTATAATTAATTCATCATCATGAATTTCAAACTCATCGTCATCTTGAGCTTTATATTTAGTATATGAATATCTTCAATTTGTCATAATATATATATATATATATGTATACATATATATATGTCTGTGATTACGTGTAGTGATATGTGTTGTAGATATGAGGTGTGGGACTATTGTGTTTTACGTGGTTGGTGATTCGTGTATCTGCATTTCGATACTAATTCGGGTATTTTATTGAGTATATTTGTGTGCTTGGTTGTGAGAATGGCAAATGTATCTTCGAGACACAGATTACAAAGCCCAGAATATCTTTTGAAAGTATTTGATTTTTTAGGATGCTCCATGTTATTGTGGGATTTATATTTTGTCGTTTTAGTTGTCATATGTATTTGGAGAGAGCTGTGTCTTTTGAATGATGTTCATGTTTGAATGCAGTTTTGTGGTTGTAGAACCGTTGTTTGAAGGAACCACCATGTAGACCGATGTATTACATGGTAGATGTGTTGCTTGCGTTTACCTTCGCTTCGTATATAATACTTTTGGCGAGGTAATTGTCATTGAGTGGACAATTGTTAGTGGCTCGGCAATTACATTTCTTACAAGGTTGATTTGTCCTGGTTAGGGTTGTATTGTTGTGATTTTTGATGATATTGGCCATATTATTTGTGGAACTGTAGCTGATCTTCACGTTGTTTTTGTTGAAGATCTTATGGTATTTAAGTGTGACTGGAAAGTGTTTCTGTATTAACTGTAAAAACTTTCCCAACGTTCGTTTCAACATTATTATTGTACTGGGGGTGAACCAGTCTGAGAGTACATTGCGTCTTCTGTTTCGTTTTATGGGTGCCTTACCTACAATATATTACGACGAAATAAATTCCCCTTTCGATGACAACACACACACACTAAGGCGATGCACGTATGCTCCGTAAACATATATAAAGTACAATAGTGTGCAATCGATTGACATCATAATATCATCATCAACAAATTAATTTAGTTAATATTTCGGACGCATGCACCTGTCCTTCTTCAACACTATATTACGGCATGTGAAGAACAAAATAAATTCAGACGCACTGAGATCGAAAAAGCCGAGCCTAACATTCCAACAAGTCAAAATATGCGTAACAAAAGATACTCCGGGAGACTAATAATACTGCGGCTTTACACACTCAGTGAGGTGAAGCCACTGAATATACATAAGTCTTGATTAAGACAATTACCATGGGATTTAAGTTTCAGGATACATTTGTGTTTGTCTTTTGTTCTATTGTTGATTGAATTACAATGTGAGCCAAGGAATGCATATTTTAAATTAGTAATGTTGCGGCTGCATGGGTAGGCTAAAATGTCAGGAAATTGGGTAAATGGGTGATTTATCAGGAATACTTGTTTATGATTATTAAATCTGATTCAAACAGAGGTCCCAGATTGACCAATACAATTACCTTTGTCACATTTATAAAAAAATGACAAATATAGCATATCTGGGGAATCACAGTTGAGAAGAGAGGGGTTAACTTGACAATAGTACTCGGGGAGTGTAGGTACACTAGAAGTAACAAACTTCACATCTAGATTTACCACAAATCGTGTTGCCATTATAAGACACCGGGGACAATTTAAAGGAAGTCAAAATAGATTTGAGATTGGGGGTTGCATTCTAGCAATTAATGGGATTCCAGAAACAGTAAGTCATTCCTCAATACATTATGCAATGTATCAGTCTTTGGCACAAAACTCGAATAACATGGGAATACGGTTATTGGCAACTTTCCCTGTATACGTTAATAGATTGTTGCGACTTCTCGATATAGCTTATTTGAGGCAAGTTAACGGGTTCCCGTTGCTGCATATTAGCCGGTCGGGTTGACAATGTGCTTAAAATATTCTGGTGGAGACGAGCATATACGTGTAATGCGAATGCATTGGGAACATATAATAGACTTGTTACGACATAACGGATGGGAACTTTGAGAGTCCATAAAACAATTGGTGTCAGTAGATTAAGTGCAGAATAACGTGGTTTCCAATTACTATTATAGTAGGCCTATACATGCTTATTATATGCCATGTCTTTAAATAATAATAATGATGATTTACATATCGCTTTTTCTGCATAGGACCACAAAAGTCACACCTCAAAGCGCTTCACAGCGATTTTTTATTTTAATTTTTTTTTTCCATATTTTTTTCTCCAAATTTTTTACTAATAATATATATATATATATATATATACACACATATATCATTAAAGAAATACTGCCCGAAATAATTATAGATACTTAATAATCTATATATAATATACC
>JAODAI010496047.1:0-13582 GCA_027575025.1 Scotoplanes globosa
AGTGGCTCTAACTGGTATATCCAAGGCTTTGGGTGGCTCATATAACCTGTGCGTTGAAAAGGGCCAGGAAACCTAGTCATTCATTAATTCCTGATGTAATCCTCTCTGAAGCCACACTATCTAGCAGAGACAATGCTGATGACAATGATACAGGAAGCAGGCCTGGCTGATCAATCTATCACAATACAAATTTGTTTGCACAATTCAGCAGGGACCTGTGCAGTGACAGTAGTAATCTCTGAAAACTTTGGTGGCACTAATAGTAATAGCCTGCTGCTGGTCATTTCATGGCTTTCAATATCAGGTGACATATGTTATAAAGAGGAGATATGTGCGTTGTAGTGTGAGTTTTCATATGCTAGTGATAGCTGTGTTTATTGTACATATTTAGATTCACAGAGCAGTGGCAATGTAGAGTCCGTTTAGACTTTCTTTCAATAAAGTGGAATTTGGATTAGGCAATGAAGTTTCTCTCTGTAATCATGAATATTGTGGTCCAGTGAGCGTGATTCAAACTGACTTGGGCAACATTTCCTAGATCAGTGGCAATGTAGAGCCCGTTTAGACTTTCTTTCAATAGAGTGGGATTGGGATTAGGCAATGAAGTTTCTCTCTGTAATCATGATATTGTGGTCCAGTGAGCGTGATTCGAACTGACTCGGGCAACATTTCCTATGGGCAAACCGGGCGTCATGTTACGGTGAATTATGTATTATGTCCGCCATTATCATTAGCTAGCTTGATATTGTTACCAAAATCAAGGACATTTTATTTTTAAATTACCCAAATTTATTAGAAATAGCACATCTATTCCACTACGCAAGATAAATAGTTTGGAGGAAACCACTGTTTGCTTAAACTCCAGAATACCTACTTAGTACCCGATCTGCTGCCTAATGCTATGTGCCAAGGTCAAAGTCGAACCTGTGGTATGTCAAAGGCTTTATAACATCGTACTTGAAAGGGCCAGGGTCCTATTTTACAAAACTTACAAACATTCGTAAATGGGACTTACAAATATTAAAAGTGTGTAACTTTGAAATAGACCTGAACTTTAGGAAGATTTGTAAGTTCTATGTCACAAAGCCAAATCGTTCTTAACTCTGGCTACAATCCTTTTGTAAGTATACGTCTGATCGACAGTATGCGTAAGTTAATGTTCGTACTGACTAATTTGACTAAAACACAAGTTTTGAAGACGGCCCTATAAATCTCAGTGCTAAAATTAACAGTGAATATAGTCAAGCAGTCGATATCTAAATTCCTGTCAATATTGGAGAAGACTGGGCGGAGTAAACCGTCAGAAACTGTGAATATTATATAATGGCGGAAACAAAATAATACCCACATGCATTTGCATGTTAATAGCCGACTTACAAACTTTTAAATCGTTCTTAAATAAAACTTTGTAGGTTACAAAGTTTAAACGCTCGGTAGTTAAGAACGATCATTCTTCTTAAATACCTACAAAGATTAAACTTTTAAAGATTAAAGTTTTGTAAATAATCTTTGTGAAATTGGACCCAGGAAACCTAATCAGCTCATGGGATTGTAAATTCATCTGGCTACAAGACAAGTGCCACCGGAACCACAAAGAAATGTTGCTGGTTAATGCCATCATACAATCAGTAACAATTCTCCTGAAAACACTTTTATTATTTACGGGTCAGGGAACAAATAAATGTGTCGTTTTACACTAACACAATATCAAAATTATATTGTAACTTTTGGATCCATGTAGCATCCCCTTTAACAACTGTTGGGTCCAAAATTAATCTGTTATATTATACGTTATCGGAGTATTTCTGAATTAATATAGCGATTTAACAACACATTGTAGGAACAAAACACTTAGATTATTAACAACCCCATTTCATTTGATCCCGGTACGCAGGTTCTACTATTTCAATTGTTTCCCATAAGTACAATGCTATCTGCTTCCAATTTAAAGCATTGTAATATTAGACAATGAAGAAAGCAGTGTGCAATAATTAATAGCACATAATTAAAAATTGCCCAATGAAATTACTAGAATATTATTGGTTCTTGTTTAATTAAATATGCCAATATGCACAATATAGTGTGCAAATAGTTGCTACTGTTGAATAGTAAAATATATTACATGCCCCTTAGGATCGGCTGTTTATACAAATGCAATTTAAGAGCAGTTAATCATAGCTTAGTGTTAGGATAAGGCTTTATCTGCACGTATATATGGCTCAATATGATCATAGCTATTCAAAAGGGCATGGAAATACATTAACCAATCAAATTAATCAATACAATCTTAGCCAAGACTTTAGTACTGTAGCTCTTTCTAGTTTTCTCACTTCGTATTATGTGTAAGCCTTTATATTATGCTGACTTCTTTGAGGGTTTATATAAACCATCCCACATCTTTATAAATGAAATGTATTACCTCGAGTGAATTTGGTATAACTGCATAGCGCCGAACATGGTTTTCTTTCAACTGCCAAATATTGATAATTTCTCTAGTCATTAATTGGTACAATGCATGTTCAAAGATTGACAAAATGTGCCCTCTTTAGATGACATGTGTCGCCGATAGCATGGTGCCGTTTGATGCAGTTGTATTTTCTCTGTTTGGTGAGCTGGAAAGCTAATTAATGTTCTGTAGACCTTATGTAATGACAGACCGTCGTTTGACTGTATTTAGGCTTCAACTTCTCAATGCAAATGGTGAACACACTACTATCAAGGGTTTCACAAAACTAATAGTTTCTGCAATCGTGGGCATTATAAATAATGCCAAATTACAGTATGGAAATTGAATGACACAACAGATTATTGTTAGTGTGTCCTGGAATGTCATGAATTATATCTTGAGTAGTATATACTGTAGGTCTAATAAAATGTAGGTGTATGTACCCTACTGAAAACAAAAGCTAGCTTATCTGTAATGTATTCACCAAGAAATTATTATCAAACGTAGACAGATCGGTTTTGCAAAGGTGTGACTTTTTGCTTAAATATGAATTACTATACTTTCACTGATCCCTTGTTAGTAGGCAATGCTGCGACACAGTGTAGTTGGGGAAGAACAATCCTGACCATTCCCACTGTATAATGACAAGTGTAATATATGTCTCTCAATGCTTGTCTCAATGAGCACACTATGAGTTTGCAAGAGCATGGTCAATAATCCAGTGATCATGACTAGCAACAAAATGCGATGACTGCGCTATTATTATTAAACCGGACGGTTACCAATGTGCCGTTAAGCGCAATGGATCAATCTCTCTCAATGGTGTCCAGCTCAATTGGTATTTGGAGTTGTGGTCAAGTGGTGATATATTATCCTGAGAGCATTGGACCCGACGGACATAAGGTCAGGAGTTAAAATATGGAGTGATAATGATTGTACTCCAGCAGCTGTAACTGGTGATGTATCAAAGGCTTTTGGGTGGCTTGTATAGCCTCTGTGTTGAAAAGTGCCAGGAAACCAAATCAACCAATCAATGTAAATAAGATGGATTGCTCGTTCAGAAGGGCATAGAAACTTAGCTCATCGATCCGAGCAGCTGAAGGCCTAGTGATTCCGAAGACTTGAAATATAGAATATGTTACCATCTCGTTTGGTGTTTCAATTGAAGGAATTTGAGCATTGACAACAATCCTGTGTTCTGTCACTCATAAATCCTGTGAAATGCCATTAAACCAAAGCACTCTACATGAGCCAATAATCAGATAAGTCAGAATATTCAACTTAAATAATGGATAAATCCTTCATCTTTCATGAGTTCACCGGTTAGCTCAGTTGAGAGAGCATTGGACTTGTCATCTCAAAGTCATGGGTTCCAATACAAAGTGATGGTAATTATAGTCCAGTGGCTCTAACTAGTATATCGAAGGCTTTGACCTGCCCATATGACCCGTTGAAAAGGGCCAAGAAACCCAACCAATCACTTGGTATGTCGTCGAGGGTGGTTCATGTATACAGTGGTGATAATTATAGTCCAGTGGCGCTAACTGGCCCATATAACCCATTGATGGCCGCGGGCCAAATGCGGCTTCCTCTTCTACGGCCCTCGAAGCAATATATTGTTATATTGAGTGCGGCCCTTTCTGTCTTCTTGGACATAGTGCCAAAAATCAATAAAGGGGGGGGGAACCCACTCCCATTAAACCCTCCCCTGGTACTGACCTCCACGCAGGTCCTTCAGTGGATCAATAATTCACAATCTGGCCCGTCCTTTAAATAGGTTTAACAATGGTCAGCGTAGAGCATGTAATCGCTAGGTTGTGTTTTCTGACCCGGCGGGATGATGATGAACCCTATTCCAGTGGCTGTAACTTGTACATGGAAGGTTTTGGCTGGCCCATATAACCTCTGCGTTGAAAAGGGTCAAGAAACCCAATCAACCTAATCACCATAGTGTGTAGAATCAGATGTCTTGTAATTATTGACAATGCTTGCAGATAACTCTGTATTGTAGCATTTATAAAATAATATGGTATCATTTCTGTATCATTCCTCATAGATTTCTTTGGGTGGCTCTATATAACTCAGTTGTTGAAGAGGGTCAATAAAAACAGGTGTGTAAAATGATCAGATGTCTGAAATTATTGACAATGCTTGCAGATAACTCTGTATTGTAGCATTTATAAAAATATGGTATAATTTCCGTATCATTCCTCATAATAGGTTTCTTTGGGTTGGCTCTATATAACTCAGAAGGGGTCAATGAATTTGATCAATCCATCAATCTAACTGGTTCCCCCGGAGCACGTAATTGCTATATTGTGTGTTCTGGCCGCCTATGGCACGCTAAATGTTCAGTAATTTGATAAACCAAGTTTAACGTTTGATAAACCAAGTTTAACGTTTGATAAACCAAGTTTTTTACTGAGTTTTGGATCAATAAGCCAAGATTTTTATAAACCAGGATTTTTATAAACAAAGTATTTTTATTCTATAAACCCAAATTATTGGTTGATCGATAAACTCTGTTTATAGAATAAAAAACGTTGTTTATCTAGGTAACATTTGGCTTGCCATACAAGCCGGGGTGGTGAACCATATTCCCGTGTCCCTAGCTGGGTTATTGAAGGGTCAATAAACTCGGCCAATCAATCTCACCGGTTAGAGCTCAGTGACTAGAGCAATGGACTTGTGATCGCAAGGTCATGGGTTCGAATCCAGGTTACTGATTGCTATGCTCCTGCAGTGTCTCCAGCTGGTCATGAAACTGGTACATAAATGACTTGGGAGAGTAGGTGGCAGGCACTATTTAATGTCATTTGATTGTTTTATCATGACCGAGTCCAAACCAGCCCGTAGTGTATCTTTGAACGGTATACTCAATTCATGAGTCCAGTTCAAGTATTCTACATTTGTGACCGACCCGTCACATCAAGAAACAGAGACATGTCGCAAATCCACCTTTTGAGAGAGTAACCATTATAGCCATAAAATCTCTCCCAAAATGTGAATTTTTTTTTTACCATAATTATAATTTGTTATTGTATCAAATGCAATAACAAAACGTTACAGATATACCTTAAAGTTTCAGCAGTAGCGATTTTTTCCCCTGTTTTTACCATTCACCAAAACACCCGGAACAAACTTGTTTTTTTGTAATAATGTAGACCGAAATATACTGGTAATTTATAATCATAACTTGACTTCGGTATATGGTACTTGTACGTGATAGTAGACCGTTGGTCCCGAAAGGGTTAAAAGAAAGCTGAAAAATGCACTATTTGCAGCTATACCAAGATCTCAAAATGTGATTTTTGAACATGTCCCTGCTTTTGATGTGATAGGTCATATATGTGATGCACCACAGCAGATGGGAACTATGTGGGCATTCTTCATTTTGAGATAGGAGAGGTGTTCCTTCAAAATATGACCAAATCAAGGAAAGAAGGAATAAGTATAGTATTTGGGTGTCATGAGAGGTACAGAGGAAGGCGTCAGCCAGGGGGGGGGGTTCTGGGTTAAGGTCTTTGCTCATTTTATAGTACAGTTATATAGGGTATACAATATTTCTATTAATGGTAATGTATTTATGAAGTGGATTCAATTAATCGAGGGTCGACCAATAACTGAGCTGCTATGGTGCATCCCCTATACAGATTATAGCCACTAAATAGTAATCATTAGATGCATATTGGATTCTGAAAGGATCGTCAACAGCAGCATGGTTTCAACAGAAATCTTTCGCTGACCCTTTACTTAACCAGCTCGGTTGATAGAGCATTGGACTTGTGATCGCATGGGCGGGAGTTGTGATACGGAGGAGGAGTGATGATCATTATACTCCAGTAGATGTAGGAGGAGTGATGATGATTATACTCCAGTAAACGGACCAGCTTGGTTGATAGAGCATTGGACTTGTGATCGCATGGCCAGAAGTTGTGATATTGAGGAGGAGTGACAATCATTATACTCCAGTATATCTACTCTAGTAGATCTATTGAGGAGGAGTGATGATGATTATGCTCCAGTAGACAGAGGAGGAGGAGTGATGATCATTTAACTCCAGTAGATCTACTCGAAGGCTGTGGCTTGTATTGAAAAGGGCCAGGAAACCTGAATCATCAGTCAATTATAAAATACATGTAACATTAACAAGACATGTACAGAGCAAAATCAATATCCTATTCGTCCAAGATATTCTTTGTTTTAGTGCTGCCTAATTGTCAGTCTTTTTTATGATGTCCTTATTATTATAATTATTAGTTGTATTATTATTAGTCGGTATACTAGCTACTGCTGATTGATGTACTGTATATCATGTGGGGCTAGCTACTGCTGATTGATGTACTGTATATCATGTGGGGGCATTTGTTTCAGTATAATACATGCCATAGTGAACACAGTCAATGTTTACCTTCTCTCTCTCTTCTTTTTGTTGTCAAATATATGAAGAGTTTCGTAACAAGATGCTCTATATCCATTTTAGCCTTTAAGGAATAAACTACAGTTGGGTGACTATTGTTGGTGAATAACTGTTGAGACTCTAAATTTTGTCAAATAACGGGCAAGGCGGAGCCGAGTCCCGTTATTTGACAAAATTTAGAGGCGAGACATCTGTGAATCCCTAAATTGTTTGCATCACTATGTACACGTGATGGATGTCGCGTTTTGACAAAAAACACCTATTTGTAAGGAACGTAGAATGGGTTATATAGGATTTTGTAACCTGCATACATCTGGTGATGCTTACTCCAAATTACCATTTGACACGTTTTGCGATGAAACTCTTCATATTATGTTGATTCGGTTTTAAATATAGTTAAGTAAGTGGAACAGACTGCTTATAAACTAACCCTGTATCATGATGATTACGTATGGTCATTTGACTTCTGTCCAGATATAATGAGGCAGGTGTGACCCCAGTGACCGTTATATCGCAAACTCTCAAACCCCAAGTAACTCAGAATCCTACTCCCGGGACCACCATTTAACATCCCCATCTGACCATCTGAAGGACGAAAATGAACTCTCTATCTAATAATAAGAGGAGAATGCACATCAGTCTTTGGCCACTATCCCAAAGGCTGAAGGCGAGGATTAACATGAATGTCACTCAACTATTAGCTATTCACGTTTTTGGGTAAACGACCCTAAGGGGATTGATCCCAGGATCTAAAGTGTGGTGCGTATTAATGTAAACTGTTTCTCATGGTGATATCATGATATATATTAGTGTGTGCGCGTATTTGGAAAATCCTTGTATCACGGTTTCTTGGAAACGATTATCTTTATGGGTGAGAGAAGAAGCCTACGAATTGTGACATCCATGTTGCGCATAAGTAGTGGGCGGAGGGAGACTAACATAGAAACTTTCAATATGTTAACAAAATTTAATGCGCAAGATTGAGTTGATACTTGGCATTATGATACAGTATGGTACAGTGAAGAAGCCTGCAGTTTTAATGGGATTTCAATTAATTAATGGACATGGCTATATTGCTAAGTCCTCAAAAATATGGTATCCCAGGGAAACGTACGTCCGATTGAGTACATACTTAGCACAGTGATTCAATTTGTAAAGGTGACAGGTCAGACGTGGATCCAGGAATTTATGCAGGGGGAGGGTCGGTGAAATTCACTGATTTGTCAAGTCCATTGATCTGTATAATACACTATCTAAGCGGAGCGCCACTGTGGTTGGCGCGGAGCGTACCATACAATTTTTAATAGCAAAGTATACTTAGACGCAATTTAAAGTCAACTCTGTATTCACAAATTTACATTTTGGAATTTTATTGTATTAAATTGGGCGAACACGAGGTATATCGAACCCCTCAAATGATCTTTAAAAAATAACAAGTTGGCCGATTTTACAACAAACTAGGTGAGTGGTAGGCCTATTCATGTTTCGAGGCGTTCTCCTACAACTCGCTTTTATTTGAAAATATGTATTAAATCGGCCTGCACAGACAGACTGACACACAATCCGCTAATACGCAGAGATTACCGCCTTACCACGCCATGAAAATACAGGATATTATACAGTATGCCAATTAGTTAATTTATAAATGATCACCAGAATGTGGATAGTTTTGTTTTCTTAGGTACCAGCAAAACGAATTTCAGCATATCACTTTAAAAAAGTCCACTGGGTTTCCCATGTCTCCGTGGCACTCGCAGTTGCTGCCTGTGCCTTCAATTTTGCGCCACCTTTATTGCAAACGTAACCAGTTTAGATATGTGAATGGTTAATTATACAAATTATATCAGGATCCCCCTTGACATATCGGCATATGGAAGGCATATTAAAAAATCACCGCTGAGCAGGGGTCCAGACCCTGGATCCGCGCCTGCATGTTGTTTATTCATTATTGGACGTGGCTTTTTGTAAAAGTTGTAAAAATTTACCTTGCTAACAGAAATTTTGGGAATCGTAAGTACTTATTGTTGGACACCAATACCATGGATAATATTATAGTGTGTGAGCATATGTGATGGTATTATGCCAGCATTCTTCATTTTGAAATAGGGGAAGTTTTCCTCCAAAATAAATCATGTACGTGTACAATGGAATATTACGAACTCCATTAAAATAGCTCAGCAAAAAGAAAAATAATATTTTCTTGATTATGGTACCAAATTAAAGGTAGTGTCTCCTCTTTCTTGTTGCAATAATATGATCTCAACGTGACCACAAGGGCCGACATATTACATGCTAATGTATGTCATAATGCATCCACTGTATACACGTATATAGATCAGTGGATGCACCACATAGGTGACCACTCAAAAACTCCACTCAAAAAGTAGCGCCAGAGGTGTTTGTCGTTAAATGTGAAAGTCATTACAATTGACAAAAAAGTGGAATAATCCTCAAAATATTTTTCTTCATATTTGTGGCACAGATGTGGCTCCTTGGCCTTGGTCGGCAGTCATCTAGGAGAAGGAAGGAAGACTCCGATGTAACACCGCGCACAGCGCACGGGCAGCGCTGCATGGTTATATGTCTCGGTGGATGGACTAGTAGACTGGCCTAATTGTGCCTATTTGGAAGCAAGGGGGGATGTTCACGACCTAGGAAGGAACCGGGATATCACACTGTTGGGACAAGTTTTTAAGCTTCCGGAAAGGAATTTGGATAGAAGAATTAGGACTAGAGTTGAAAAGGAGATCGGCAGGAAGGAGGACAAGTGATGGGCTGTTCTCACTTAGGTGGCTGGTGGAAAAGAAGCTGTAGGTGAAAGGGGGTATGGCTTTGGGATTTGATACGGTTCTTAGGGAATTAGTTGAGGTGGATGGGTGTCCCTGAAGCGGAAGTCAGGATGGTGGAGGGGAACAAGAGATAAACAAAAAAAGGAGGTGATAAACAAGGTGATCCCACCTCTATGAAGGTACTAGGGGTAGTGTTTTGGTTGGATTAGGGGTGTCAGAAGAGTTTGGGGTTAATACTGGGCTCAGGCAGGTCACTAAGTCCACTTCTGTTTATTTTGGTAATAGAGGTGATTAGCAGGAAAGTAAGCACTGGGAATTCTGAAAAAGATATTACATGCTGACGACCTAGTAGTAATTATGGATAGTAAGCAGGAGTTATAGGAGTTGTAGGACGTTCTGGTAGTATGGGGGGATTTATTTTAGAGACGTGAGTTACGTATGAGCCTGGGTAAGACGGATGTGCGATCAGTGGGCATGGAGCGACATGAGCTGGGTATAACTTTGCATGCAAAGGTATTGAGCAGACGGATATTTTTGCGTATATGGGGAGAATAATTTCTGCGGATGGGCGGTCGGATGGGGAGGTATGTAAAAGGATTCAATCGGGAGATATGGCCTGGACAAAGTAGAGGGGTTGTCCCAGATAGGCATGTTTCAAAGAAACTAAAGGGGAAGTTTTGGGTACATGTGTTATTCCAGGTTGTATTTATGGACTGGAGACAATGGTTCTGTCTGGTTCTGCCCAGCAGCAGCGACTCCAAGTTTGCGAAAAACAATTTGATGAGAAGGATCGTGGGTGCTAAGCGGGTGGATAGGAGAGGGTTGGATGATATCCGGCGGGAGATTAGGATGACTAGGAGTCTTACAGAGAGGGTGATAAGGAGACGTACTAGGTGGGCTGGGCAAGTTGTGCGGATGGACGGTGGGCGATTGCCGAATACGGCGATTTCGCAATTGTGGATATGTCGTTTGAGATGGAAGGACTATGTTGAGAGGGATTTTAGAAGAGCTGGTGGGGATGGACATTGGAGGGTCATGGTTATGTGTAAAGGGAAGTGGACTCTCGGCTTTGGCCACTGATGCGGCTGTCAGTTAACTTATTTTCTTCCTCACCCCTTGCTAGGGATTCATGGGTCATGGGTAGAGAGAGAGATAAGTAATTGTGGTATTATTATATTGCAATAAAAAGGTTTTGGTTGAAAATTGAAAACAGGAAGTCATATTTTAAAGTAATATGTTAACTAATTTAGTATTCATTGACCACATTTTGCCAAGTACATGTATGGTGTCATTTTTTGTCTGATTTAGGTAAATTATGTATTGATCGATAGCTATTAAAGGTGCCCTTATCAACGACAATCCTTAAAAATGCAATGGGTCAGACATACCATGTATTGTGTATATTCAGTAATAATATCTGCTCATAAATATTATATTTCACAACCATGCAAATTCAGTTGGAACTCTGTCAGTAGGTTTGGAATTTTGTATATTTTCAGGTATCCAAGACTAAGGACAGTAACAAACATGCAGTTTACATGTATTGTTTATTCGTTGGAGGCCCGAACCTATAATTAACTCTTATCACGTGGATGTCGAGAATATCTTCACCTGACTGCAGATTTCGAGAATATCTGACATTGTCCAGTTGCCTCCCCCAAATTATATTTTTCATGAAAATTGGCACAGCGCCACTTAATATGATTGTTTATATGTTTAATGATCATGTTGTGCACACTATTCAATATTACGGATTTTATGTTGGTGTGGGGCTACATCGGAATAAAAAGAAGAGATTGCATCATTTATTTATTTGTCGCAGTGGTCAGTTCACTAAGAGTCAGGTTGAGGTGATACTTTGTATACTTGTCTGAAGGTTTGCAATTTGTACATTTGCATTGGATTGATTGATTGATTAGGTTTCTTGGCACTTTTAGACGCAGAGGTTACATGAGCCAGCCAAACAGCGGCGTAGTGAGGGGCCGCCCCCCAGGATTTGAAAAAATAAACAAGAGAGTCATTTGTGAAAAAGACTAATTTTAAACGATTCAATACATCACAGTATTTTTTGTTATTTCAACATTTCATATCAGGGTAACTTCCTTGGTCATTGTCCAATCTTCCAGAAGGCGCTGTGACGCAACGAACGGACAAGGGGATAGAAGGGAAATTAACCGGAGTTCCCGGAGTAAAACCTCTAGTTGTAGACATGGCCATCCCATTTGCACGTCCGACCGGGAATCGAGCTCCGGTCGCAGTGGTGCAAGAGCGTAGCGCTTACCACTACACCACGGCCTACTCCCTAAAATCTATCCATCTCACATTCGGACAGGAAGGTAGTGGGTAGCAAATAATATGTTTTATATTAACATTTTGATTTTTATTTCATTCATACTTGGTGAGAATACCCAAAGGTGATTGGTCCACTACCGTCAGCTGATCGTGTATTATCCTACGATATATACACGGCTGGCTGGGTTGTTTAATAACCTTGCATTACTATAAGTGCGTTGAACGTGAAAAGCCATTTATTATTGCATGCATGTTCTCCACTGTGTGCGTCAAATTGAATGTGAATTTCGTTTTCAACCTACGTGCGCGTGTATGGTACGCGCGTACGCGTATAACATAGCCTGCATTTAATACGTGTGCACACACCGCGCGCTATACAGGCACATATAGCTAGCTAGAACACGCTAAAAGTATCTATAACATGCACTAGTACTAAAGGCCAGGGGTTAATACATACAATTTCCGGGTGCTAAACGGTATGAATTGGGGAATAACTTAATTTACGCCTGAAAAGTTGGTATATTTCAAAATAGAAAAGATGTTTAAAATGTCTTAAGTAAATTGAACAGCATTATATAAATGAACAGAGTTAATCAGCGCTTGGGTTATTCCCTGTAGCGTGCATTATCCTGCGGTAGACCCTTAATTGTTCGTAAGTCCGACATACGAATGTTCGTAACTTTTGTGAAATGGGACAAAGGCGATCATTAAAGAAACAGTAACGGGATATATGAAGAGTTTCATCCATTTTAGATGTTTTGTGTAAACGTGTCTTTTGTATCAAATTTTTAATGCAGTTCCTTATAAAAAGTAATGCCAAATGAGTTGTAATTTTTTTTCAAATTAATTATTTCTGTATACTTTTGGTGTTATGCTGTATATTAAAATGAGAGCTACGTACTGGTGGTGCTAACTAATTTTTTTCAAAATGGCGTTTATCGCGTTTTGCGATGAAACTCTTTATTTATATTGCAATAAAGGGTAATTAGTATAGGGACAGTAAAGTAGGGCCACTGATTTTCCGTGATCACAGAATTTGCCACGGAATCGCGGAATTCGTTATTTTTCACGGAAAATCAGGGAATTTTTATTTTTTTAGAATTTGTTTAGAATTTGTTTAGTAAAGATTTTTTTTAAAGTACACTAAATACTGCATACAAACTCAAAATTAACATCTATATAGTATCAAGGTACACAAATATACCCGATATACGTTGCTAAGTTGGAGTTACGTACATTTACTGGTCATTTATGACAAATCTGACATCATTTTATAGGGGTCATAAATGTAAAAAAAAAATCAATATAAAAAAAATAGAATTAAAAAAATTATAAAAAAATAAATAAAAAATCCCCAAAATTCAGGAATTACGGTGAATCACAGAAATCACGGAATTTCCGATTCCTAACACAGAATTTTTCCTTTGTTGCCATGGAAAATCAGTGGCCCTAAATTATAGGCCTACTAATGATGATTGATTGGATTTCCTCGCCCTTTACAATGCAGAGGTTATATAAAATACCTATTTTAAATTAATTTATATCTTGGAAAAGGATGTTGATCAACTCCCGTAGAAATGGTCAAAAACGCCACCGAAAAGTAACGGATGAATATTTTTTCAATGGGGACGAGGG
>JAODAI010496158.1:0-13577 GCA_027575025.1 Scotoplanes globosa
CAGCATATAACAGCTTTTTCAGTACATTCTTTGTACTGACTTTCCTGCTAATCACTTCCATTACCATAATGAAAAGACCTGGACTAAGGGCACTACCCTGCCTACGCCCATTATTAACCCCGAACTCATCGGACATCCTCATACCTACCAGAACCCTACCTCTCGTACCTTCATACAGTCCCTCCACCATCATAACCTCCGATTCAGAGACAGCCATCAACCTCAATGTCGACATAACTAATTTCCTGGGAACCGTATCATAGGCCTTTTCCAAATCTACAAAACCCAATGCCATACTCCCTTTCACCTCCAATTTATTTCCCACCAGCTGCCTAAGTGAGAACAGCCCACCACTCGTACCTCGCTCCTTGTGAAAGCCCTTACGTTCCTCCCCGATTTCCTTCTCAAATCTAGCTATAATTCTACTATCCAAAATTATTTCCAAAAGCTTAAAGACTTGTCCCATCGATGTGATATCCTGGTACTTTCCTGGGTCGTGAACATCACCTTTTTTTTCTCCAAATAGGCCCGATCAGGCCCGGCCGCCACTCCCTTGGAATGATTTACTCCCTCATACACATATTGAACAATCTGCCTAACCACTTCACTCCCACATCCCCTGCGATAATAAACATTTCAACCCTCGTCTCATCCAAACCCACGGCCTTATCCCTCTTCATCCGTCTCAAAGCCCCTTCAACTTCTACGTCCGAGATTTTGACGACCTCAATCTTACCCTTTATTGCGCTGGGTAGATCCAGATCGGCGCTTCCTCCCTGAGTATACAGCTCTCTGAAGTAGTTCCATCGCACCGTAATTACCTCATCCATGTCAGTTACCAACCTCCTATCCGGATCCATAACCACTCTGCCTCCCTTAACATCTACGCCCTCTTCCTTTTTGTCCCGTGCCATCTTAAATATAAGTTTCCTCCACCCAGCATCATTCAGCTGCTTATAAATGCATCCTTCATATCACATCTAGCCTTCTCTACCGCCCTCCTATCTGCCCTCTTTTTCTGTCCATAAAGGTGACGCAAGGCTAACTCCGGTTGAATCCCACTATCCCTGGCCTCTTCTAATTTCTTCCAAACCTCCCTCTTCTCATCCACCGCTCTCTCTACCTCCTTCGTCCACCACATCTGACTTTTCTTCCTAAATCACACCCTCTTGCCTGAGGTCCTTCCACAAAGCTTCTCTGCCCCACCCACAAAAGCAAGCTTAAAGATCCCCCACTCTTCCTCTATCCCACATTCCTGCTCATGAAGCTCCCCAAAGCTACTTGCCACCAAATCCTTATACTCATCAGCCACCTGCCCCTTGCACAACCACCATTTAATAACTTTTTGGCTCACTTGCCTTACTACCCTGCGCTTCTGCAGCCGCAACACAAAAACGAGGGGCTTATGCTGCGTGATCACATGTTCCCCGGCTAAAACATTGCAGTCCTTAATTCTCCACAATTGCCCCCTCCTAACCACTAGTAAGTCCATCACCGTCTTATGCAGCCCACTCCTATACGATATCTTGTGCCTGGCTCTCTTTTCAAAGAAAGAACCGGCCACCGCCATGCCATTTCGAAGGCATAACTCAACCAACTCACTGCCCTCCCTGTTCCTCGTACCCATCCAAAATTCCCTACACACTCCTCTTCTCCAACCCCTCTGACTCCAACATGGGCATTAAAATCTCCCGCTACACCGAACATGGTACCCTCCTCCACCTGCCCCATCATCCTCTCCAGCGCAACCCTAACGGCCACCTTATCGGCTTACGCCCTCCCTGTCTGGGGGACATAGACATGATACCCACCAGTTGATTATGAAGAAATATCCACATCAAAATAATTCTTCCTTCCCATCTCTCAACCCTCAGCACTTCATAATCCTTCCCTGATGCATATATAATACCCACCCCATTACTCTTCCCGTCTCCCCCTGCATGGAACAATTTAGCCCCCTGGTAAAATCCTAGCATTATCTCCCTTCCACTTCGTCTTCTAGACACAAAGAACCTCCAACCTCAGTCTACCCATCATCTCCACCACTTCTAAACTTTTACCTGCCATAGAGCCTATATACATTGAGACTACCAAGCCGGACTTCACATCGAGGCCGATTCTGGTGAATCGACCCCCCAGGATTTCGGAAATTTCTCGCCGCTGCCTGGGCAGACGGCGCGTCGGGTACCCTGGACGCGGTAGCCAAATCGCAATCGTCAGTCAGTATCCTCATAATTGTGTGGGACAAATTGTCACAGCAGCGCTGCCCTGGCTGACCTGCGTGCGGTTTTATATTGGAGTATCCTTCTCCTAGATGGTCACCAACCAATGCTAACAATACCCATCTACCGCGGACAAAATAGCCACACAGCGCTGCCCAGGCGGTGTATGCGGTGTTATATCAGAGTTTTCCTTCTCCACGATGGGCTGCCGACCAAGGCTAAGGAGCCCCATCCGCCCCCGACAGATTCCACAGATACTACATAATTAAAATTAATTTCTCATATAATTATATTACAACAAATTATAGATGCAATCCTAGACCTAAATATTAATCAAAATAATGCTACATCAAATAGTAACAAATTAAACAAAGAATCTATTCTCAGCCTCATTAATTGTGGTATAAATAGGCAGTATATTGCAAGTGATTTCATATATATATCACAGGAAAATAAAACTGTACTTCGTCAAATTGCCATTTTGAGATAATGGCATTTAAACATTTTAATTGCTCATAAAACAGTATCAAATTATGTCCACCAAGTTTATTGTCTTGCATTAATAAATTACCTGAGAAGTTGATTGAAAAGTCTTCCACATTTTGTAAATAAAAATAATATTTTCTATGACTATCAGTTTTGTTTCAGAGAAGGCCACTCTACATGTCATGCACTCTTAGAAATGGTTAACATAATTCGATCAAATTTTGATAATGGCAAAAATGTACTAGGCTTATATGTAGATCTTAAAAAAGTTTTTGATACGGTTGATAACACAATTTTATTGAAGAAATTACCTTACTATGGAATTCGTGGGAATGTTAATCGTTTGCTTTCTAGTTACTTATCCAACAGAAAGCAATGTAATTGTTGTCAATGGTCACTTTCCAAGTATTCAAACCGTTACAACTGGTGTTCCACAGGGATCTGTTCGATTTTTTTAGATGTTAAGGATATGCACAATGCAGTACCAGGTATTTCTACTAGGCTATTTGCTGATGGCACTAATATTTTTCTTATGGATACTGATTGCTCTAGGTTAATTGATAAAGCTAAATCAACTCTTTCTCAATTATGTGATTGGTTCAGTTCAAATAAGTTAACTTTACATTTGGATAATACATATTATACAATAATATACTAATATTATGTGTGGCATGGACAATTGTTGTCAATGCTGTCAAGATAAGTTCTCCTTCAATGGTACTGATATAATAAAAATCTTCTAGTATAAAATATTTAGGTTTAGTTATTGATGATCAACTTAGTTGGAAACAACATGTCAATGAATTGTGTAATTCTCTTATAAAGTATTCCGGATTTTTTTATCGCATTAGAGATGCTCTTCCTAGTAACACAGCACTTAAGATAATTATTCATTTATATATTCTAAATTATCTTATGCCATTGAAGTGTATGGTATGGCAAGTAATACAATTCTGAAGCCACTCAAAATCCTTCAAAATCGAATAGGCCTACTCAAATTTTTAACAAAAAAACCTAGACGTTATCCTCCCGTGACATTGTATGCTGATCATAATCTTCTAAAAAATAAAGATATTCATTTACTTTCTATTGGCAAAATTGTTTATAAGCATTATAATATGTTGTTTCCAAGTGTATTGTCGATAGCTATATATCATGTTCATAACTCAATTGATTGTCAACATATTAATACTAGAAATAATCGTCATTTTCATGTTACTCGTCATATTACGCCACATGGTAAATATTTATTAAACAATTATTGTTATAAAGTTTGGCATGATTTACTACCAACATTAAGTCTGCAAAATCTATTAAGTCTTTAAAAAAAAATCTCCACAAACATCTTGTGTGTGTTTAATTTTATTATAATAATGATAGGCATATTAGGCATGAAATAGTTTCTCATAAGATTGACTCTCTTTTTTTTAACTTTTTTTTATTATTCGTTTTGATTATTCATACGATTTATTCATTATTGTATATTTCTATATTATGAATGTTACTAGCTTTGATAAACATTGTATGTTTTTCTAGTGTCCAATGTATCCCTTTTTATGATGATGTATTTATGTAAAGTCATATCCTATAAATGTATTGTATCATTATGTATTGGTGATATGTGAAATATTTTTTAATTGAATTTGAATTGAATTGAGTATACTATACCATGCCTACCGGTAGATTTCATTTCAATAGGGTCTTATATCCTTGATAAATCGTCTATAGATTCGGTCATGAGACGTCTATTTATTTTGTATCAACGCTTTATTATCTGGACCAATGTATCTTGCCACTTTTGAACTAAACCCGTCACCCATGTGTCAGGTAAGTGCGCATTCTTTAAAACAAAATTTGACAACAAACGTACAGCTATGCACGTAGTTGGTTTCTTGAGAAAATTTAATATCATGAAAATGCAGTTCAGGTTTACACTAGGCTCTGCCCAGATTCAATAATGGGCACTTGGCCGGGAGCCAAATGCCCATTATTGAATAAGGAGGATTTTGATTGGCTACGCTAGTGACCGGTTATTTTGCTACTAACCCGTTGTTGAGTAATAACTGGACACTACTGATATGCTAATTTGGTGAATCAACCAATCAAAATGCTGAAAACCCATAACTGGATACTAGAGTTAATAGACATAACAGTATGAGTTTGCTACTAGTACTAGAGGAAATCCGCATTTCATTTTAGTGCGGGGCCGGGGCGCGAGATTTGTATTCCCATGATGAGACAGGCCATTATTACCATATGCCATCTGTGATTGGCCATTTGAACTACGTGACGTAACAACTATGGGTATTTTATTGGTACATTGTATAACATGTTGTAAAATGTGCAAGTGCCACTAGATCATAGATGTGACAATATAATATTAATAATTACTATAAGTATACCCTTACTAAAACTAATATATAGACAGTATATATGAACTCATCTTAGGCCTAATTAAATAATTGCTAAACAACCATGAATATTTACCACACACGTATACTAACTACTGTAGGCTAGCGCCGAATACACTGCGTTTGACTCATGCATGCAGTGTACGACGTACGCGCGTGTGAAGTACTGTGTATAATTTACCGCTGATATTTGACCACTTGGCCATTCCCGTCATGGGACTAAAAATATCGCGGCCGGGGCGCATATGATTCCCAGAAAATCAGCACTGTTGTCATGCCTATTTGTGCGTACGTGCGTAGTATATTTCAGCAGTTGACCTACCCGTTGGGTACGGGCATCGTAACCCATGACCCACGTGACCGCGTTTCACTCAAGTGCACACTATACCGGCAGAGTGATAGTTCTTTATGTATATAATTTCTTTGATTGAACCTTCGTTTTTAACTAAAAAACGCGAAACTTTACCCCAATATCGCCGGCATGAATTTTGCACGAGCTAATTATAGAGAATACACTACTCAGTCTTTTGATGAATAAATGGGAAAAATAACACTTGGAAATCTGAAGTTATTATTAATAGAACTTGTGACAATTTTCGAATTATATAAGCGACATTACAAACTAAATGGCAATACGCGAATCTAAATAGTTAAAAGAGGGGTTCGCTTCGTTATGTGGGGTGCATGGCCAGGGACACCCGTCGGCTATTTTCAACAAAAAAAGTGAAAAAGGAGGGATAAGAGGGAAAAAGAGGGAAAAAATATTTGTAAACCCAAATTTGACATTAAACTGCGTAAAATGTTGCACCAGATTGCATGTAAGGATATGTAACTGTTAAATATATGTATCATCCGCGACAACCATGGTGGCGCTCCGTTTAGACTGTACAGCGGAGAGATCAGTCGAATATGCAATGCCACCCCCCCCCCTCCCCCATCGCCAAATTCCTGACTACGCTGTATGCTGTACATGATTTCTAAATAAAATTATTGCCGAAACCACATGTCATCAAGTTTTTTAAAAAATCTTTTTCGGATCTTCAAGGATATATTTTCCTCCGTCCCAACATTAAGATTGACGTCAAGATCGACATGAAGTTGCATACATGACATACCCATGTAGGCCTATGTGATGTCGTTATCGGTGTTAATTTAACGATAACGATGAATTGTATCAACATATATGCAAATAAAATTGTGTGCTATGCTCAGCACATTATCTATAGGCATCACAATATTGATTTATAGGCTTTGTCCCGGGAGAAAATTCCCGTTGAAAAAATTCCGGCTGGATTCAACTGGTTCCAATTGAAAAAATTTCGACTGGTTCCATACGGAAATTTGGTAAGTTTTCAACTGCTTCCTACTGAAAATTAATTTAAAACCCGAAATTATATCCAACCTGGAATATATCCAATTGGATATTATTTTCCAACGGGAAATGGATAAATTCCAGTTGGAACCAGTTTGAATCCCATTGGAACCAGTTATAATTACTAACTTGATTCAACTGGAATTTTCTCCTGGGTGGCCTTCCTTTGAAAATGAATTTGGATGCCAAAGAGACCTCAATATATCCTCTTAAATGCGTGATAAGTTTCGATAAATTGAGTTTTGATGATTTCTTTACGCTGTCTGATTATTCTGGTACCAGAGGTCATATTCTTAAAAGGTGTATTCCCGGTTAGATGTTAGAAATTTGTTCTTAATTTTTAAAGAGAGGACTGGTGGATGATTTGATGACAACTATTTACTTATGTTTTACATCTGTGTATGCATAACTATAATTTTGGGGGATGGTTGAATGGGGCCAAATGGTCCCATCACTCCATGATCTACGCCTATGCATATAAGACAGTGGCATATCTGAGGTGTTTCGTCAGGGAAAAACTTCCCCCATAAATATTTTTTAAAATATGCCTAAATACGTTTTACTGGCACCTGTGAGCAAAATTCGTTATCATTGTTTACCGTGATAATGCCAATTTTTGGATTCCAATTTTGCACGAAGCCCGAACCGGCGAGCGCATACGCGGCGAAGCTCTTGGCGGGGGTTTGAGATCCTCCCCCTTATTTTTTTGTTGAAAATCAATGTGCCTAAATGCGTTTTCTTGGTACATTTAAGCAAAATTGATGATCGTTATTCCGCTAAAAAGTAATAAGACATGTATGCCAATTTTCGGGGTTTGGTTTCGCACATGGCACCGTGTTGGTCCTCAACCAAATAAACAAGTGAACTACAATAGCAGGCTACCTCTTCTTGATTAGTTATTTTCAAAGTGATAGCAGTGGTTGGCTACATTTAATACCAAACGTTCAGGACAAATGTTCACACCCACGTTACCATGTTACATAGCTTACTTTCAAAATAATAATTATAAAACATAGAATCCCATACATAGATGGCAAGGAGGCTACACACACATCTGGAAATTTTAGCTTCCCCATTATAGGATTTATGCAATTCATCGGATAAAAATCCTATAGAAACCCTACAAATCGCATGTTTCGCAGGTATAGAGAGGTCTAGTTGACCGTCTGTTAATTTGATTAAATCCGCCTGGAATTTGTTGTATAAAAAGGTCACTAGATCACATCTTGTCATATGTATAGAACAATATGAAATATGATATATAAGTTGGTCGTTCGGTTGGGAAAGCTACCTCGGCCCGTCAGGAAAAATATGGCCTGGTACCTCCCCTTTCTAGGATTTGAACTATATATAATAACGTCATATACATCACACATCTTACATCAGGTATAATCTTCCCGTCATTGAATGTTATTCAATTCATTTGGTATTTTTTGGATCAAACAGGCCTAGATATAATTTTTGATTAATAGCTTTTTCCCAAAGGAAAACATTTTTCGAAATCGTGCCGCACGATCGCGTCGCGTAGCGGAGCCGGAGGATGGTATGGGAGGGGAGTGGAATGGCCCCCTTCCACTGAATATTTTTTTCTCTAGAATGGCACACTTAACGGGAACAATTTGATGCCATTTATACTCCAAAATATAAGAAAGTGAGCAGTTCAAGATCACTGATTCACAATTTCTTATTTTCTAGCTAATTGGCACCAATATAATTCTTCCGCACCCAATAAGCTCGATAGTTGATAATATCTTCGTAGTTCCAGAAAATCGCAAAGAGGAAATTAATTGTAGTTTTTCAAATGATATATGATCCGGCCCATTAATCCAGTATCAAAGTGGAGCGCCAGGCACGTGACCATGTATTTTTTTCAAAATGTGGCCACGTCCATTGACTATCCAAGTCTGCAAGTGGAGTGCCAATCCGATTGGCGCGGAGCGTACATAATTTTTTCGGTCTTTCAAAGTGGCTTAGATGAAAAATGGTGCAATCATTTTTGTATATTTAGCTATGTTTTTAAAAATGGCAAAGTGACAATTTCTAAATTAATGCTGAAACATGTGAGAGCATATAGGGTCAATTGAATTAAATAAGAAAATATAAGTATTTTGTTAGGATGACAAATGACATATGTGTAGAATATTGGTTGATATGCTGACTTCGGTGAGTGAATATCTTGCGTGGTTATAAGCCAATTGCTATGTGGGGGGAAACGGCACCATGAGGTTGATTTATTAGGTTGCCTGGCTCCTTTCAACGCCAAGGTTATGCGAAGCCTGAACCGCGAGAGCCATAGGCGAGAAGCCCATGTATTTTTTTTGGAAACTAAGTATTTTTATTGCGATTTCCTGGCATCTGGCCGTCAATATAAATATATATAAAAATATTTGTTACCCGGCCAAGTTGTAACATTTATTATTTTTTTGAAAATTTAACACAATAATGTTTATTGCTAAGTTTTCCTGTTTTATAATGATCAATATATATTACGGTAAAGTGCAAATTCAAAATATAGCTTCGTCCAGAATTAAATTATCTAGAGAGCTTCTGCACTGACGTAATATGACGGAATTTGGAGGAATATGGAGGCTAATTAATATAACATGTTCTGTTTACAGCAAATCGTTGCTGTCCTCGAAGAGCGCACTGTATTGGTAACATTGTTAGATGTATTTACAAATTATTAAATGTATTTTTTCTTCCATTTTTCTTGTAAAAGTGTTTTTCAAATATTTGTTAATGCTTTCTCAATATATGCTGAATAATAATTATGCATTATAAGAATCGCCAATAACACAATAACGAAGAATACTTGGGCAGAATATATTATAAGATTTCTTAAATCGAATCTGGTATTATTTACCATAGATAATATGTGAAAATATGTGAATTAACAGTATTTATAGAAGACGGAAAATTTTCCGTCTTCTGATTCTGCATAATTATTCGACAAATATTGAGAAATGTCAAAGACGGAAAATTTTCTACTTTCAGTCTCGTATTCACATACAAATTTCCACCTGCAGGCTCGTACTTTTAAAATTGTTCGGTAAATATTGATAACATATTAACGGATTCGTCATACTGTGAAGAAAATATTGATAAAGCATTAAAAAAATATTTGGAAAAAAAAATACTTTTACAAGAAAAAAATCAAATACATCTAATAAATTGGAAATACAGTGTTTGTTATAAATCAGTGAAATGACGAAAGACGCAGAAGCTCTATACAAAACTGTGACCTGGTACCACGATAGCGGCGTAAAGTATTTTTTTGAGAAATGAGTTTATTGGATATTTTATTTGTACTGCTCAATACCTTTAAAATGGATTTATAATATGTGGGGGTTTGGAGTAAATAAGATGACGTCACGTCAATTACAAAATGATGGAATATTATCAAACTGAAGAAGGTATGTTTTTGATGTTGGTTAAAACTGCAACAAAAAATATTAATATTAGTAAATAACTAGTGGTTTCCATACTAATTATATTGTGGTCAACCATAGTTAAAACGATATTGTAACATATGTCATTGTTGACACTGGCATATATTTTGAGTAGTTAAAACATGCAAACTGTTTTCCCCCCCAAAAAAAAATCTGCGATTTAAAAAAAAAAATGTAGGTGCCTTTATCTCGGAATGAACTTGTGCGACTTTACGCCGTTTTCGTGGTACCAGGTCACACGTTACTGTTTAAATTACTGAACGTGGTGAAAGGTAACCTAAGTTATAGTGACATAAGGGATTTAAAAGAAGTAATATCTGCCACTTTTCAATTATTGCACAATATCTTGATTATCAGTATAATTAATTTCTCGAGTAAACTTCAGAATTTGTGGCATACATATTTTTCATTGAAAAAAGTGATTATCCTGCTTTTTCGTTGGAGCAATAAAACACTATATCCTATATGCACGAATTATGCCTCTTTTAATTTCCAACAAGAACATTATCGAATAGGGTGAGGCATGAATATACAAAACTATCTATTATTGTATAAAGCTACCTATATATTAATAAAACAGGTGCAAAGTTAATTTGTCTATATCTATAATAACTTTGAATCCTTTACACAAACTTGGACTTATAATAATAAAAAAAACATGTAACTGGTTACTATGGCAATCAAATAAACGTACTTCTGAAAAGTAGCATTACACAATTCAGACGATTGAATGTTGATAATATAGCCTACATCATTATTAATTAAGATATGTTAACCCATATTGACAATTTAACATTGTTTCTGAGCCTTAAATAGTTAAAACCGCTGTATAGGGCTTCTGCGTCTGACATCATTTCACTGATTTATAACAGTACAGTGCGCCGTGCGAGGTCAAATGCACAGTAATGATTGGCTGTAAACAGAACATGTGATATTAATTAGTCTCCACATTCCTTCAAATTCCGTCATATGACGTCCGTGCATAAGCTCTATAGAATTGTCGGATACTAAATATATTTGTTTTTATCACTTTTTTCAACCAATGGTTGTTTTCGACGGAACCTGAAAGGTACGCCTAAAATAATACATCTGAACATTCTAAAAACGTCCACAACAGTGTTTTTTATTGAAAGGGCATATTTGTAGTAATTTTATGGATTCGGCATCGTCAAACTTACATTCCGAACACAAAATAGGAATTGTGTCATTGTATTTCAACCAACGGACGACCGACACAAGTCGCGGGCGTATTAGAGACTATACCCTTATTTGTTTATGAATATAAAATATATATGAATATTCATAGTGACAACACTTTATAGGTGTGTCTTGTACGCCGTTAATTGGTTTAATATATAAAACAGTTATGCCTTTTTATGACTTTTTAAAATTCAAGGAAATTACTGAATGTACCTGGCTAAAATACTGCAGATATTTACTAAAAAATAGTACTGGGTTCATTAAATGTACTCTTTTTAAACTATATTTTTAAATCCGACAACTCTTTACACCGCATAGATGTCACCTACACGTTATCGTTAAATATACTATAAATATGCATACCCACATATATTTAAAGTTTGACATCCTTCCTTCCATATATATAAAACACTTTTCAATAACAGGATATAACTAATTTCTAAATGCAGACACACATCACCAACCATGATAAATAGACCTACAATAGGCTGATAGTTTATACTTTCAACACACTATGCATCACATAATATATTTGCACTGCATGCAGTATATCGCACACGCTATACATACACTTGACTGACGAGTGTATATAGCAATGTTAATACTTAGTACTGGGTTTGTATATACAAAAGGGAGGGAGGCCTGACAAGTTACCAATGGGCCTTACGGCCCATCGAGACTGTGATTTATCACAGAATCTGCTCACAGTAATCTATGATTACAGATCATGGCGAAAGCCGAGTGTCAACCTGTTTGTTTTATATGTATTATATATATTATTATTATTATTATCTTTACTTCAGAAATTTACATTTCCATAATTTAAAGAAAAAATGTCCACTGAAAAAAGATGCCTAACTAAGGGGAAAAAATAATAATAATAATTACAAACAATAATCCGCGTAGCGGGGACTGCATAAGATCATGCAAATTAACCAGTTACCTAATTCCTCCGATTGATTCCAAACCATGTAAAATAACTCCACTGCAAATTGACAAAAAAAATATTATTGAAATTATGGATACGAACAACAAAACACTTCACTCAATTTACCAATTAAATTCCCACAAGTAGTCAATTCCCGAGAGGCAAGCATCTAGGCTTATTTCATGAAAGTGTGAAAATATTATTGTAAGCAATATTTAAACGTCTAAGTGACTGAGATTTGCAATTCATCCAAGAATGCCTCGTTATAAAGAGGAACAATATGAACGAAATAAATTATTTTTAACAATTTATGTACACATGTCAACCTTCCTGAGCAGAATATTACCCTGAACATATAGAGCTTTTTAATGTTCCTATTAATAGTCCATGGGCCAAAACTCGAAACCATCCCCCTCCCCCCTGGGGATTTCGGGAGACACATATTTTTGGGATCCTTATATATATTGAACTAAGAATGTGGTTATCTGCACGTTGGAAAGTGGAGGGTGCGGGATTGAGGGCGCTTTGCAAAATGGCGTCTAAAATCATAGGAAATACATATATATGGCTAATATAGTTCAAATTTAAGGTATATTTCTCATATTTTGGTGTTTTAATAATTTAGACTATAACTCTGGTCAAGATCCAAGAAGTGAAAATTGAGGGCGCTGTTCAAAATGGATTCTCAGTTGCTGGTAATGTCCATTATACAATATATTATCGTTAATTATGGGGTACATTTACTATGCCTATCAGGCTCTACTACATATCTTGGATATTACATTAAATTTGAATATATATAATGGCACCAGCATAAAATGATAAGGAACTAAAAATTCTTCGCGCTGTTCAAATGAGTTACAAAACTAAACATAGCTTTTATTGCCTTCATTGATTTGTTTTATGTTGTTCTATCCTATATGAAAATCCAACTATAGACTACTGGTTATTTATGATATGTATAGGCCTACATCATATACGTTCTCGAGTGGCATAGGCCTTCCAATATTAATAATGGTGACAATGATTATTGGTATCACTGCACCATAAGGGCTTTGGATAGTAAAATAGAGGGCAATGTTCAAATTAGTTTCTAAAATCCGAGGAATATAGACCTATTGCGGTTGTTAAAATGAGGTACATTTGACAAATTTTGATATAATATTTACGATGTCAGTGGATATCAAAATAGAAGCACATGGAATTGGAAATAGAGGATGCATGTTCAACACTGTAGGTAAATAAAGTAGTTGATGGTGATTAATCGTTCACTTGTATTTTAATTGGGTACTTATAATTTGAATTTAAATATTTCAATCATAGAAGTATTCTTTCTGATATACTATATTATTTTAGTTTTAGACTCCTGCGAATAATATATGATGGTACTGTACATTGCAGTACATGTGGCACCATATATACGTTGCTATATCAGGGGTAAAAATTAGCGGTCGCCCGACGCCCGCGGCGACCATTAAACCCCCCCGGGCGAGTGTCTTTGGGGGGGTC
>JAODAI010496269.1:0-20117 GCA_027575025.1 Scotoplanes globosa
ATAAACTTCCAAACACATAGATTACACGCTTCATTTAATTAAACTTCTGTTCGTTGCACTGTTGCAAGGTGTATATACGCACTTCCACCAGGCAGGGAGCTGCTTCAACTATGGAAGTCGGTGTGCTGACAATACGAGCAGATTTTCCTCCTGCCACATCTCTTCCACAGGGAAGTTGCTTCAACTATGGAAGTCGGTGTACTGGCAATACGAGCAGACTTTCCTCCTGCCACATCTCTTCCACCAGGGAGTTACTTCAACTATTGAAGTCGGTGTACTGACAATACGAGCAGACTTTCCTCCTGCCACATATCTTCCATCAGGGAGCTACTTCAACTATGGCAGTCGGTATACAGACAATGCGAGCACACTTTCGTCCTGCCACATCCCTTCCACCAGGGAGTTACTTCAACTATGGAAGTCGGTGTGTTGACAATGCGAGCAGACCTTCGTCCTGCCACATCCCTTCCACCAGGGAGTTACTTCAACTATGGAAGTCGGTGTGCAGACAATACGAGCGCACTTTCGTCCCGCCACATCTCTTCCACCAGGGAGTTACTACTTCAACTATGGAAGTCGGTGTGCTGACAATGCGAGCAGACCTTCGTCCTGCCACATCCCTTCCACCGGGGAGTTACTACTTCAACTATGGAAGTCGGTGTACTGACAATACGAGCAGACTTTCCTCCTGCCACATATCTTCCACCAGGGAGCTACTTCAACTATGGCAGTCGGTATACAGACAATGCGAGCACACTTTCGTCCTGCCATATCCCTTCCACCAGGGAGTTACTACTTCAACTATGGAAGTCGGTGTGCAGACAATACGAGCGCACTTTGGTCCCACCACATATCTTCCACCGGGGAGTTACTTCAACTATGGAAGTCTGTGTACTGATAATACGAGCAGACCTTCGTCCTGCCACATCCCTTCCACCAGAGAGTTACTACTTCAACTATGGCAGTCGGTGTACTGACAATACGAGCAGACTTTCGTTCTACCACATATCTTCCACCAGGGAGTTACTTCAACTATGACAGTCGTTGTGCTGACAATACAAGCATACTTTCGTCCCGCCACATCTCTTCCACCGGGGAGTTGCTTCAACTATGGAAGTCGTTGTGCTGACAATACAAGCATACTTTCGTACCGCCACATCTCTTCCACCGGGGAGTTGCTTCAACTATGGAAGTCGGTGTACTGACAATACGAGCAGACTTTCCTCCTGCCACGTCTCCGAATTAACATTCCGGTGTTCCTGTTCTTGCGGGGTTAAATATGTGCATGTAAAGTTCCCAATACTACATCTATAGGTGGAGACAGGGGTGCATATCTTTACAGATATATTGTCTGTGTGGCCAATTACCCAAACATAATGTTAGTAGTGCTCAAGGTCATCATATCACGATGGTGACCTCTACCACATTGAACTGTTTTAACGGAAGTGTCCACTACTGTATAATTCACGGACTGACTATTCCACTCTGTGATAAATATGGATGGTCTATATTATTGGATAAGTATAGTGAGGATAAGTAATATATAATGTCGAGATGGCATATTGGTTACGACATGAAGCTTGTGGTCGTGTGGTCGGCGGTTAGAATCACAGCACAGCAGTACTGGTCATTCATACCGGCGTCAATAAATTGATGTTTGAAATTTTCAATTTTAGAACGCCATTTTTTTTAAACGTCTTTATCAAGAATATTGTGACTTATGGTCCCTACAACTATAAGTACAGATGTAGCCTGATAAATGGCTTGTAAATACGTTTTCTCGAAAAGTTAAAGTGCGATAATGTTCAAACTTGGTATGAAGGTTGACCCCAATGCATTCAAGACTTGTGTTGTGTTTGGTGCAGGTCAAAGGCCATTTGAGGTCAAACATTAAAACAATGTGTTCAGTCTTTCACATAGCCGACATATATTCTAAACTTCATATATAACGGGCATCTATGTGAACATTGGCATATAACCGGCACATACTAATCTTTACCACATACATATAACGAGCATTTGTATAGTTTGCAACATATATAACGGATATATGCTAATATTTACAACATATGCATATAACCGGCATATATGCTAAGCTTTGCAACATATGCATATATCGGGTATCTATGCTAAATTTCGCAACATATGCATATATCGGGTATCTATGCTAAACTTTGACCACATTACCCAGATGCATATAACGGGTATATATGTTACACTTTGCAACAATAACTTCAATGGAACGCCGTTTTAATTCAAGTTAAAAATATAAATTAAGGGATTCTTTAAACTATTGAATGGCTAAATATCTTACTGTCCATGGAAGGATACACCATGCGTGGCTAAATATCTTACAAACCGCACGTTTAACCGCATCAGTTTAATAACTTTTTAGAAGATTTTTTTATGTAAACTGCAGTGGTGTACGTGTGTGTGTTGGCATAAAATGTCTCCATAATGTATACAGCGGCTAGGGATTCCAACTACCATACTTGTTTAGAATGGAAGACATTTTAGTCGAAATAGCAAAGTAGTCAAAATATATCTATCATAAGGTTACTAGTGCTATAGTAGTCTACTTAGCCTGCTTGGAGAGTATCACGTTCATAGAGCTATTAATTCCGATCTCGATACCAACATGTAACATGGCACGTGACAACATATGTATGGCTCTCCGTTCTTTTGTCACCAAATAACCCCGGCACTCCCCACCCCCAATTGACTCATTTTCATGACTGGATATACATACTTGTGGGTGTCATTATAAGTCGTGTATTGTGTACGCATGTGCAAACTTGTTGCCAGTTGGTCCTGCATGCAGTCATATCATAATGTATTAATCGACACCATACTGTATACCGGTGATTATGCATGTCACATGACAACGGAGACACGCACCTTTTGCTCATTAATATACATAATACACATCCACAATAATAATAATATACGCAAATGGTAGTAAATCAATGTTTACATGCACTGTAAAAACACATTGGTCAAATTTGACCAAGTCTTGGTCAACTATGCACCGAACAAAATTTGGTCAAACTTTGTGTGTAATTTCCCATTACAATTATGAAAATATTTGGTTTGGTACATATAGTTAACGGTTAGCTGTATACAGAATGGTCAAATTTCACCAATAATGAGTCAACTATGACCAAGACTTGGTCAAATTTGACCAATGTGTTTTTACAGTGTGGACTATACGGGCATATGACATATGATTATAGCATACCAGCATACCGTGAACTGCTGTGCATGAATGGCATATATATATATTACTGGCGAGAGATGAGTTGGCTCAGTGGTAGAGTGCTTGCTTTGCAATATGAAGGTCCATGGATCGATCCCCAACAGGGTTGTTTATATAACTTTCTACAAAAATTGCAAATTACAGTAATTAGCTGTGTTGAACAATTCCTTGCCTCTCCTTCAGCCTTTGGGAAAATAGCCAAAGACTGATGTGCATTCTCGTCCATCAGATGGGGACGTAAAATGGCGGTCTCGGGAGCAGGATTTAAAACGCCTGTCTCGTTATATCTGGTTACTTTTCGCAAAGAGCGGGGATTTGTCCTGGTGATCATCCACACATAATACGGATCTTACACTTCTGGGTCAGGCGCGCTTCGGCTGCAGCCACTGGACCAGCGCTTTGAGGCATAGCATAAAGCGCTATATAAGTGATGTACATAATTATTCTTATTATTATTTGGATTATAGTGTAAACTGAAAGATGACACCATTAGCTTTATTTTGATGCCAAAATTACGAAAATGTTAATTTCGTAAGTTACTGTAATTTGTGTATCATATACTCTTTTAAGCCATTGTCCAAATGATATATTGCTAGAAAAATCTCTTGTATCTCAAAATTGATAATGCCGACATAATACCTTATCTGCCTTGGTGTATAACATATCTAACTTGAAGCAATGACCACCTATTACATTTCTCTAGCATGTGCCATTTCTAGAAAGCCTTTCTAGGTCTACATTTTACATCATATATAAACTAGGTCTACATCTTACACCATATATTATTTTAAAGTGAAAGGGTACAATAAAAAATACTATTTAGTTATGTTTTTATATTTTTTCAACTGAACTGTGATATATATATTAGAGAAGGACTATTTTAAGCTGCTAGAAAACCATATTATTTTATTATAGATACCATGAATGGATTACTTTATGATTACTATTTCACTAATAACTTGATGTGTTATGCCCTGCTGTTAGTGATTTAAGTGTTGTCGTCTGTCACTAAGAGAATGTATCTAAATAGGCTTCTTACCCTAAATATGTGTGAATGGATTACGTTAAAACTATTTCAGTAACTTGATATTTCATGCCCTGTTAGTGATTTATCTTGTTTTATGTGATATTCACTGTTAGTGATTTAACTTGTTTTAAGTAAATAAGAGACAACACCTAAATATATAGACTATTTTTAAGCTGCTGGAATACCATATTATTTTAAATATATATATATACTTTATAATTAATATTTCACTAGAAACTTTATATTTAATGCCCTCATAGTGATTTAAGCGATGTTTTATGGGACTATAGGGTCTAGAGATGACACGTAATAGTGCTCTCATTATGATTAATAGGACTATTTTAAGCTGCTGGAAAAGAATATTTTATACGTACAAGACCCATGACATCGAAAGCAGGGACATATTCCTAATTCATATTTTGAGTTATTAACATAGTTGTATCTTTTGGTACTCTCATCAAGTATGTATCATATACCAAAGTCAAGTTATGATCATAAATTATCCTTACGTTTCAGGTCTACATTGAAAATAACTTTGTTGGGAAAGAAAGGTTATTTTGATTAATAATGGTGCAAAAATTAGTAAAAAATCTGAATTGTTGAAATTTTAAGGTACAGTTTCAACTGGTTCTTATTGCATTTGAAATAAAAATAAATTTTATTAACATAATGGTTAATATCTCCAAAAGTGAGTTTGCGACATGTCCTTGCTTTTGATGTGATAGCTCACAGATCGTGGATGAATTACTTTACAACATTTTATGACCGGTTAGAAAAGACAGCCCCTAAATAGGGTTATTGCCATAATTATATCATCATTATGAACAATAGGGATATGATAAAGTTACACAGAGCTCATTGCAAGGATTAAACTTAACAATTTATCAGTTGGAACATTTTCCCTGCTCAAAAGATATCACTAGCTCTACAAATGTGCTCCTTAAATCTTTGCAAGAAACTAATTTTGTACAAGTTAAAATTATATTATAAACCATAATACAAAACATCTTTGAAACCAGTAACCAAACTTTAAGTTTCAAACAATTTTTCATAAAATAATATTACAATACATTTATAATGCTATAATTATATAATATGATTAATATCACAATATTTTTAAATTGGAATCTTGTCAAAAAGAAATAAAAAACTTTTAAATCAGAATAACTACTGTCTTACTTAAATACAGCATCATCTAACAAGAGTATATTTAGACTAAAATATTTCAATTTTCCAAAAAGCATATATGGTTCTTCCGATATAGTCTAAAAAGATTAGGATCAAGACAGGTCCATGTTGTCTGCAATGACACATACTATGTGCATAGAAACAATGTAAACCAAACATACATACATATTATATAAACAACCTTTGGGGATCACACCCATCTATTGTAATTTAGTATCATGTGCATTTTGTTCATTTTGTGACCTTGTCTTTGTAAATTTCTTTGCAATGTGCTTTTTAAAAATTAATATATTTTCATTTTCTCTGTATTTCAAGTCACTAAATATTGCTCCTTATATTATTATACAAACTAAATGGTATCTAAACTACTCACTACCAACACTATTTGTTCTACGTAGCGTAAGACCGATTGCTATATATTGCAGTCTACGATTACATACATGTATAATATAGACACGTATTAAAGTCATTAATTATATACATGTATACTGCCTGCCGTATACAAATAATAAAGGTATAAAATCGTTTCAAATTGGATCGGCGTGGGCTCATGATAGGCACTCAATGTACTGTACTGTAGTGGTATAAAATAAACTAACTCACTTATTATAATAACTTAATTGTTCCAACAATAAACATGAAGTAGCCTGGCTCACGGACAAAGGAGCGCAATGATCATTGGATGTATTTTATATACATTCATTGAAAATGAGAATATGTCAGGAATTGATCCTGGTCCTTTCTCCTTCAAACAACGAGGTTACACAGAATCATAAAGTCTTTGATACCAGTTAGAGATACTGCAATCAAATAATGATCATTGTGTAGATATCCATATCTCTTTTTAACAATCAAGACTAAAAGTAAATACTTAGAGTGATGGACAAACAAAATAATCAGTTAATATTACAGCTACAGCAATGACTTGCAGATAGAGATTGTACAAGTTATTTCAGTATTAAATTATAACCCTTTTAGATTTTGTCACATTTGTCCAGTTAAATCTATTATTGGCTGTTTAGCCAAAATATATTTTGTGTAATATCGTTTCTGCTTATGTATGTGTATACCCAGTGGTTTCCGTCCAGTGGTCTGGTTTAGATCAAAATATATACAATTAATTCGGACTTTACTCAGTATTACTGTTAGTTTAAGACTATTAGGAACCTACATAAGATCACTAGCAGCAGAGTAACCACCACAATATGGTTCTTAAATTGAGATGAAATAACCTTGTTGAAGGACACACCAAGTGTGTAAATAATGTTAGTTGATATTATAGAGCAGAACATTATCTACAGAATGCTACAAACTATAGAGTCAAATCTGCCATTCCGTTCTCAATATAATAAGGTTTGAAGTTGGCAATTACAAAACTCTATTTTGTTGCAGAACGTCTTTATCTAGACTTAAGTGACGTCGCGTCCTTACAACTAAAGTACAGATACAGCCCGGTATATGGCTTGTAAAAGTTAAAGTGCGACAACGTTTAAACTTGGTACGATGGTTGACCCCAATGCATACAAGGCTTCTGTAATTTTTGTAGAGGTTAAAGGTCATTTGAGGTCAAACACTGAAACTATGATTTAGGTAATCAATCAACATATAGATAGAGAGAAGTATTAAAGATCAAGTGTCTTGCCAATGGACACAAAGTGAATTGGTACCAGTGGTCTAAGAACCTGTAATACTTGGATCATTAGTCCGTATCGCTAACTACTGAGCAACAAAAAGGCCAACGCACAACTAGTGAAAGTTCTATCAGAAGTTGGTCTAGTACGCCAAAGTAAATATTACGTTATTTCACACATATAGGTTGAGATGGCAACATTATGATGTTCCAGTTATGAATGTTCGATTGCTCTCCCGCCTTTGCAAATCTATTGCATAGTAGTGATTTCTTGTTCGATTTATCAATTTCAGTAACATACCGTGGTCTACATTTATCAATTTAATATCCCTAAAATTCAACACTCTAATGTGATTAGACTATATACAATTAATTGATCAATATATTTCTCAAAGTATACTGTACTCTTATACTAATATCTATTTAAGTTCTGTACACATTTACTAATTTCTATGAATTATTAGGGTTATTTTTACATAATTTACAAACTGTATCCTCACCTCTATATTTCATGTTTTAGTTATCTTGTTTGCTTATAATAAACTAATTATTATTGTTGTCTACGGGAACCATGCCAGAAAAAATTACTTCAAATTTATTAATTGGATGACCACCCGACATGAAGTTTGAAATTTACAAGTCTTTAGACTTTTCCAATTTTGGTGATCTCTTAAGCATTCAAGGCCAATTATTAGCTTAACATGGATCATGTTTTACCTAAGGTGAAATTATTGCCATTATATATTTCTATATTATTTCAGTCATCTATTTTTCATATGTTTTTCACTATTTTGTAAATGTATATATTTTGTACCGATACTATAGAAACGAATGACATCAAATTTAAAAATAAAGCGGTCAAAAAAACATGAAACCAACTAAGCTAAGTAATAAATGACTGGTAATGACATACTCCTCATAATGTGATCCTGAACCGCAATCACCCAGTGGAACGAATTCCGTCCACCATCAAAAAAATACTATCAGTCCTATATAGTTGCCGGGTGTCATAATTTTCTAGTTCTTTATTTAAAATGGTTTTACCATCTCAATTTAATAGGGGTAAAATAGTGACATGCTTTGTCTTCTCTTTAAATGGTGAATCACTGGGTTATTCATCAAGTTATAAGGTGAATATGTCACACTTTGAAGTATTCAATATGATCAGAGTCATTATACCAGTATTGCAACTTGATTCGTCAAAACAGAAAAAGTGTAAAATTCCTAAAAATTACAAGCCAAATTGACAATAAACAGAATAAAGTTTCTAGCAATTATTCTTTACCCTGTACATATGTGTAGGTACACATTTGTGAGGTAACGAGAGTATAAAATAAATACAAATAATAAAATGTAATTTTATATGGGTATCACAAATCTACGATAAGACAAATAAATGCGAGATATTTGGAGATTGATTGTGCATTGATACTGCAGTGTAGTTGAAGAAAGATTTGTAGATATGACATTTTGTTTAGTACTTTTAAATGACCAAAGCAATTAAAAATAAGTAGT
The DNA here is from genome assembly GCA_027575025.1 of Scotoplanes globosa. Classification (NCBI taxonomy): domain Eukaryota; kingdom Metazoa; phylum Echinodermata; class Holothuroidea; order Elasipodida; family Elpidiidae; genus Scotoplanes; species Scotoplanes globosa. Next base: position 8,617 of record JAODAI010496269.1, read on the forward strand.
GATCTTAGCTTGTTTTCACAACGGGGGTATAATAGCGCAGTTTGAAGCATTTGGGGTTTCTACATTCCCAAATATGGGCATCCAAAATAAAAATATTGCTTTCATAATATTGGATTAAAATGATTTTAAATATTTCTAAAGGATATGATATTTCTAAAGGATATGTTAAGTAAAATAACTAAAATATAAGGAACAACCCATTTTTAATGATTTATTTTTAATTTATACTGTTCTAAAGGATAAGTTAAAATAACTAAAATATAATAAAACAATCTACTTCTAATGTTTATTCAAGTAACTTTATATACTGCTGCAGATTTCGCTTAGATACATGAATATTAAAAAGTAGTACAAAATGTTTGATTTTACGAGAAAAAAAATCCAGCCTGATAACTGGTTGATTAATTTGATTGTGTGAAAGGCTTGATTTATCATCGGAGCATATTGTAGATCTTTGAACTATAAAACTTGGTGCATAGCATAGAAATGAAGCTACTGATCAACAATAATACAACTGGTCAACAATAACACAAAATGACCACCAGTCAGTAATAAAACAAATCCTGGTGACCAAGTGATTGGTCAACAGTGTCCAATGACCGATGGAGTCAACAAATCCCAGATGTAATGAAAGTCAGTTCTTTTAAAAATATTGACATTTCTCGGCATTTGATGTCCTACACATCCGTTATATATATTTACACTGTCATGGAGATCAATAGTTGGACGTTTAATAGTAGAAAAACTCACAAACATTGTCTTCTGAAGCAGTGTATATAGTTGTCGGATATTAAAACATATTTCAAAACAGTAAATTTACGTAAAAGTTCTAAATTTACTACAAACATGCCTCTTTCAATCAAAAATCCATTCCTGTGGATGTTGTAAGAATGTCCATGTATATTATTTTAGGCATACCTTTACTGTTAACGTCAAAAACAACCACTGGATGTAAAGTGAGAAAAACCTATGTATTTATTATCCAACAACTTTATATCGCACCTTAATCATTTAGCCAGAATATAACGCTCTTTTATATACACTGGTTACGACGATCGATAGTGTTTTAGCCGTCAAATGCACCAACTTTGGCCTATAATTGCGGGGTGAAAATCATTGGAATATAACTTTTTATATTTACACTATATACTAAATTACAGTATTTTGAAGAATCATTTCTAGATTTTCACTGGCTCTGATGAAGTACGTTCTTTAATGACACATTGGTAGATTGACAAGGTTCCTGGCTCCATTTCAACTAATAGTTTGTGCAGAGACATTTAAATTGTTCTACACACCAGTTTGCAACCAGAGTGTAACATGTTGATTTTGAGCCTCCAGCCGAGTCATTTACACAATCTTAGTGATTCAAGTCCGACTCGAGTCAGACAGTGTATTATTGCAATGGAGTATAGTTTGCAAACTTGACTAGAGTTATCTCATTTTTAATTTAATGTCTTGAGTCACAGAATGTTACACCAATGTTTAAGACACTGGAACACACTCATCATCATCACAGATTCAACAAACGTCTTTCTTGTATCTTTCAACAAGTAGTGAGTTACTAGAGACACTCACCGAAATCTTTGATGAAACAGAGTTATAAATGCAGGACTACTGATATCAGGGGACACAACATCCACCACATTATTTGACTCTACCTTGAAACGGAGAACACTGCCACCACACTAAGGACGATAACAAGACAGGCCCTGGCCACTACTGGAAAGACTTCAACTTGAGGTAGTTATCTCAAATGGACTCCACGTAATCAATCTCCTCCTTGATGCTCGGCAAGCCGGGATAGGACTGTGATTTTCTGTATCGTCCGTCTGATTGGACGGTGGGTTGACACTCGGAGACAGCGTGTCTCCTGCCTAGTCTGCTGAAACGACGTCTCTGCTGGTGACTGTATATTATATGCGGAGGCTACGGGGCAAGAGAATAGAAGAACAAAATCAAACAGCTGTGATTGGACGATTTCTGGCCACGTGACCACACAGCTGTATAATGCTCGACGGCTACAGGAATAGGTCTGTGAATTTCTGTAGCATCCGTCTTTGTTTAGGAGTCGCATGCCCGGTACGAGGATCTACTATTTCTACTGCTGAATGTGAAATAGAAAACTTACCTATAAGGGACAGTACTTACTCACCACCCTACCTGTCTTAATAACGGTAGGACTATAGCGCAACCACGAACTGCAAAGAAATTTAGATAAATAAAATACCACAGGGCCTTGACAAAGACCACCCCAATATTGCACATTATCATACGATATATCATTATTCCAGCCCACCGGTTCACATAGTGAAGATATGATGAAGAGTTTTGGAAGCATGAGGATCTTCCGTATCTACTGCTGAATAAATTATGTGCGAAGGTTACAGGGATACAAGACAGGGGGAAGAGGGTCAAAGACACAGCATGAAGCAGTTGTGATTGAATGATTGCTGGTCACATGACCGGTATATATTATGTACAAAGGCTACAGGGATAGGAGACATTGGTTGTCTGTAATAGCTCACATTAAAACTGAGGTTTAATAATAGCACAGTCCATAGACACACTTCCCAGTAAACGAACAATGGATTGTTGACCGAATCATGTATGATGAACAGTATTAAGCGAGAAGGCAATACAATTTGAAGGTCCATGGTGTGACCCGACTCAAACCCGTCTTGAACCACACAATCGATATACAGTTGCAGGAATTCTTACCCTTGAACCAACCAGTGCGGTTAATGTTAGTGGCTTTGGAATCTATGAAGATCAGCAGATGGGAAATGAATGAATTAATATGTTTCCTGGCACTTTTCAACGCAATGGTTATATGAGCCATCAAAACTCCCGACCTTGCGATCATAAGTATAAGTCCAACGCTCTAATAACCGAGCTAACCGGTCAGACGGATCTGGAGTTCGAATCACAGGTCGGGCCTAGTAGCATGGGTTTTATCTGAGAGCAATCACGGTTTCCCATACGAACGACTTTCAATTTGATAGAAAATTATCAAAATTTGACATCAAATTTTAAGAATCTACTGCCACTCGACGTGAAGTTGTAATATACAAGTCAACATTTATTCCACTCCGGTGGTCGCTAATCGTCGTAAAACAAAGTGCCTTCCAGGCCGATGTATATCATATTATAAACCGGTGTAATGCTCATGGATGATTTTGAGTAAATCAACAATGTCATTCTAGCAGCTTGCTGTAGTACATCGTTACATCGTCTATATTATCTGGGCATGCTTCAAGTTAAGCTAAGTTAAGTAATACAGAATCAGTACGGAGGCAGTCCTATTTTGACAATATGTAAGTAGAGTGATTAATGATTTTATGACAAAAAAATATTGAAAGCCTATACAGTTCACACAATGTTGGTAGTCTTGTAATTGTTGGGGGGTGGGTGTACCTACTAACTAATGATTTTTATGGCAGACAACCAAAAATTACTGATGTCCTTATCCAATTCACATAATGGTGGTAGTGTTACATGGTCGATGGGGGTTGACGATGGGGGTTGATTGCACGGCGGGGCACGCGCTTTCCGAACTCCATGCATTGTGGAAGGGGGTGAGGGACAAGGGTTAACAACCGGGGTCACCCTTGTCCCTCACCCCTTTTTTGTTTTTATCTTTTTTGTTGGTGTGTGGGGGGTTGCATGGTCGATTGGGGGTTGATTGCAAGGTGGGGCACGCGCTTTCCGAACTCCTTACAGCGAGTAGCGCATTCCGAACTCCATACAGCGCGTAGCGCATTCCGAACTCCATACAGCCCGTAGTGCATTCCGAACTCCATACAGTGTTGACGGCACGGCAGTGGCAAACATTCTAACATACTGCATAGTATCATAGGTGTGCTGCAATGTGGCGATACGTACCTGGAACATGGATCTCCCCAGTAGTGGTTCATGCTCCGATGTTTCTCTGTCTATCGGATGGAACACCAACAGCAGGGTCAGCAGAGGAGTGAAGATGGTGAACACCTGTCAATTAACATAATAACAATTAAACATTGATTGATTAACTCTGATCGCGCTGACCCAAAGTGTAGCTAGGCACACTTTGTCACTACATGCTGGGATGAGCTAAAACTGGAGTAAGATTAAGAATGCTACTGATACAAAGATAATCATGGCCCAAACTGCCTAAGGTACTAAAATTTGGAATAGGTTAGAGCCACTGGAAGAGACCACAGACAACGTGCACCAAATCATATATCTACACTGTAGGCCAAAAGGCCTTACTTAATTGCTCTTACATATTGTGATATTGATGTTTATGGTTTTTAAAAATTCTAGTCCTTTATTTCATTGCCGTGATGCCCGTCCAAATTTATTTGCCCGTCCAAATTTATTTGCCCGTCCAAATTTGACCAACCAACGACCATTTAGTTATTTATGCCGTTGCCTTTTCTGTTCTTATTTCTCAACAGCAAATATGTGAAGTAGACATGCTCGATAAGCGTTGCTGATTACTAATACGGCTAAATTTGGGATACATGAAGTTGTTTAACGTCTTGTCACTCCCCTTGAGAGGCTTAGACGGTGCCTTACTAACGCAAGGGCTTTATGAAGCGGGTGTAGCCCTTTGTGATCGGATGCCCTTCCTGACGTCAACCTATGGCCCCTCGGTGGACCAAAGTGGCTACAGAGCAATCAAGAGACAGTACCATGCTCAAGGACACATGCCCAGGCAACCAGCATCAGCGCTGGGATTCGAACCCACGATCTCACAATCACGAGCCATTGTCCTTACCACTTGGCTATCTCGACTTGTTTTTAATCATAGATATATATATATATTGGTGACTTTCTACGACACCTTCTGCGTGTTTGGCTGTATACCAGAAGGCATATATAGTTAATTATTATAAACAATTGAGACAAAGTACCTTGTCTACAGACTATGCTACACTGAATGATGTTACTTCACATAGCTAAGTATGACTTACCATTAGAAGCACATAGACAATACTGTAGATTGCTTCAGACTATGTTAGATTGACTGATGTCACTTCATATAGCTAAGTATGACTTACCATTAGAAACACATATATAATACTGACTGATGTTACTTCATATAGCTAAGTAGGACTTACCATTAGAAACACATAGACAATACTGACTGATGTTACTTCATATAGCTAAGTAGGACTTACCATTAGAAACACATAGACAATACTGTAGATTGCTTCAGAGGGCTGCAATGAAAGATAAATCAAATTTGATTATTATTATTTCTATTACAACCTTATTTATAGAGGGTGACTCGGTTAGTCGGAATTGATAAGACAATTCATAGTTAGAGAATAAAATAATAGAAAAGCACAGCTAATAAATAATACCACATTATATATTGATTCCCCGCCATTTGTCAGAACTGCGCTAAACGCCACCTATCAGTGATCTCCAAAGCTGCATATTTCCTGTCAAGCACTGTAGTTCCTGTGAACCAATTTGACAGTATATGTTGATATCTCATAGCTGCTTGTCAATCATACTAATCCAAGTGGTTTTCGGTCGGTCTCTTGGCCGTTTCACAGACCTGGGTGCCTCGACGGGAGCAAGACGAGCGGGCGATGATACGGGCAATCTTAGCATGTGTCCAAGCCATCTATGTCCTCTAACTTTTATCTTGTCACTCCACAGCTTCTTCTATTCTCTGGTACAGGTTCCTTGTTTCTAATTGGGTATGGCCATTATTTAGTATTGGCTATTCTCCGTAGAAGATTCCGTTGGAAACAGTCAATGTTGTATTCCTGCGTTAGTGCGAGAGTCCATAATTCACTGTTATACATAATATACTGGTGACAGATGCATTAAAAACTCAGAGTCTGGTCTCTAAAAGTCAAAGAGGAGACCTTATTTGTTTTGTTAACAAACTCAAGTAAAAATTGTTTGTTAAGTTACCAAAATTTGCTTCAAAATTGTCCATATTTCATTACCAGTTATGCATTGAGCCCAATGTTACCTTTCAAATGATAGCAAGCATAGACCGCTTTCAAATGATAGCAAGCATAGACCGCTTTCAAATGATGTTGATTGTGTTTAACGGCTCAATTATAACCGTCCTATTTAAATTCTAAGAAGAGGGTGCTTTTGTACAGTAAAAACATGAAACCTGGTACAAAATGAAGCAATATATTTTGTACCAAAATAATATCCAATGTGTTTTTAAACTGTTTGCAACTTATTTACAGGCATAGTGTCTTTACTTGAAAAATTAGGAAATTATTTTTTTTGTAATTTTGAACAATTTTGTCTGTATTGAAAAAGTACATGTGTGATTTTACAGCCCTTAGTGCTGTGACAAAGTGGCTAAGCTCTGCTAGCCGGAACAAGTCTATGAAAATTCATTAACACCCCATTCTAGTAATAACATTTCTCTCTTAGAGGTTGATGAGGTTGATTCTTCCTTCGAGTGTGTTGAAGCACTGTATATAAGTATTGTCTTCTATTATTATTATGATAGTATCTTCATGCGGATGGGTGAGATCTACGGTGGGTAAGGCTTAGAGAAAATTAATAGAAAAGTATTTCCTGATATGATGACGGGCTTGACATCAAGAGTTGAAAATCAGGAGGGTGCTATTCTCAGGCGCTATTCTCAATTAATTTGAATTGGTCTCTGAATTAATTAGAACAACCCTTGTCCGAATTAGACAGCATTAGTTTGGTTGAATATACTGTATGACGTTGGCACTACCAATAATGTCTACAAAATTTTAATATGAGAGGAAGAGCGTCCTCTATTTTAACTTTATGATCATCAAGAGTTAAACCCTAGTATTTTACAATCACTATATAATTAACCCTAATTTATTTCTTGTTGAATGCAAGCAAAGATGCTTTGTGAAATTTAATTTAACTTACATAAATCTCGCTGCAGCCGTTGTTATTCTTTGTATCTACCGGAGTAAAATAGAGAGCATATTAGGACTATGGAAATATATTACATCATCGGCATACAACTTGTGAATCTGTACAATGTACTGTCTATAGAGCATATATTATAACAATGGAAATATATTACATCATCGTCATACAACTTGTGAATCTGTACAATGTACCGTCTGAGCATATTAGGACTATGGAAATATATTACATCGTCGGCATACAACTTGGCACATCCGTTATTGTGTGGCCGTCTCTTACAATGCGGAACCAGTGAATCTGTACAATGTACTGTCTATAGAGCATATATTATAACCATGGAAATATATTACATCATCGTCATACAACTTGGCACATCCGTTATTGTGTGGCCTTCTCTTACAATGCGGAACCAGTGAATCTGTACAATGTACCATCTGAGCATATTAGGACTATGGAAATATATTACATCGTCGTCATACAACTTGGCACATTCGTTCTTGTGTGGCGTTCTCTTACAATGCGGAACCAGTGAATCTGTACAATGTACTGTCTATAGAGCATATATTATAACTATGGAAATATATTACATCATCGTCATACAACTTGGTACATTCGTTATTGTGTGGCCATCTCTTACAATGCGGAACCAGTGAATCTGTACAAAGTACCGTCGGAGCCGAGCATCATCATCGTTGGGCAACAACGTACAGAACAATAACAATTAAGCTAGTGTAACATTTGTTATTAAGCAGAACAAATTGCATTTAATGTAGCAGTAGTATTGTTTTTGTTTTTTTTTAAATTACAAAGCCTTGGATAATTGAGTTGTCAGCTTTTTGTTAGATTTAACAGATCTTGTATTCGTAAGTAAACTTCAGGTCTTTTTATTTCTTCTTGTTTCTTCTAACCTTTTACAGTACATGTCCTACGAACACCGTTACTGAGATACTCTCTTTTAAACTTGTGGCCAACGATATATAAAAACGCTCTATGCTGTGTGCACCTACAGTGCAATAAACACATTTGTATCTAAATACAGTTGATAATTGTATGTATTCACACACACTATTTATATCGATTCTTTACAGTGACACAAGTGATAAACTACAGTAGAGCTTACATAACTTAGAACTTTATTAGCCACTATTCCTTTCCCCTCTTTTCCTCATGACATTGCAATGGCGGAGGTGGTGGGCCTTTTGCACCATCTAATAATTAAAATTTGAAGGAGAAACTTACAGAAATACATGAAGGCATCATAAATGACGGACACCAGTGAGGCCACTTCAAACACAATGATGATGCTGTAAAGAGAAACAAGACAGAAAGAAGGTTATTAAAATGAGAGAAAAATAAGACATTTAATTTGATATATTCCCTCAAGATTTTCTGTGGTTGCTCAACAATGAAATACTCTTTATTTGTCTGACTTCCAACTATAACATTGCATTCGGCTTTGGTGAAACACGATATAAGGAGAAGATAATTATTGGGATTTGATGTATCTGAAATTCAATAATCAGGGAAATTCAAAAGGACTTGATGCACAAAACAAGGGATACAATTTGACTGGCGTTAAAACAAAAAAGACTCGATTCCCGAGTCAATTTAAAGATTCGACCCAGATTTGACTAGCTAGTAAACAAATCATTAAATAAATATGTTATTCACACCTAGGAATCTGGTGACTGGCAAGACAGTCTATTCCCCACATAGGACACAATGAACTAACAAACAAAGAGGAATCCAGAGTGCTCTTGGAGACATATGTGGCCCATCATTATCACCTCAAAAGACACTTGTGATTGTGTAAGGTGAGGTTGATGAGTACAACTGTTCAGTCTCCTCAATTACAGACGGGTGCTCTACCCAATGCACCGCCCATCACACTGACCTGGAGAGGATTCATTGTGTTATGCTCACCTCCACAGGTCTATCTTCTGCGATCTCCTGGCAGTCTCCATGGTAACCACTTCATTCATCTTCTTGGTGATGTAGAATCCGCAGGCCAAGAACAGCTGGACCAAGACACATTCCGCCACAGACAGGAGAATCCAAAACGGATCGGAGATACCTGTATCTGTAAAGAATATAGAGATAGACGGACGGGTGGTTAGATAACAGTTCTATACCACATGACGAGCATACATATCATTTTTGTAAGTCTATGACGTTCACTTTCATGGCGATATCAGCGATGCGCGTCATTCGGGACCCACTAACACCAACTGTGTAAAATCTACACGTTGCTAGTGAGAGCCCATTGTCGGTGACTGATTCATTATAATAATAATAATATCGGCCTGGAAGGCACTTTATTATATGACAAAAAGTGATTCTGTAACTTTTAGATAACAACTTCACGTCGAGTAATTTTAAGTCAAATTTAGATCCTTTTCTCTTGAATTAAAAGTTGTTCGTATGGGGAAATCGTGACTGCTCTCGAATAAAGAATACACTCCTACTAGGACCGACTCGGCATTCAAACTCCGGATCTCACAATTGCTGAGCTTTGTAGTTTCCAATCAATTACAGACTGACAGATGACTCTCCCATCAATTGGCTACAGAATGTAGAGAGCTGACAGCTCTTTGCACCTACGCCAAACTGGTTTGATTCGGTTTATAAATTGTTACAATAATACTTGCGACTCGCGCTAGATTGTGCTTATAGTATTGTTGTTACTCTTATTGCGACTTGCGAGTAACGTTATAAATACACAGAAGAAGCAGTGAAGCAGTATAGTATGCCTACCGATCAGACACAGGGATGTCACCATTATACCTGTCAAGTTTATTACACCCTTACATACCAGCTCATCAACTTCGCTCCAAGAATAAAAGTTTATTTTCAATCCAGAAAATAAAGAGATCGTGGGGTAAATGGTATTTTACGTCTGCTGCCCCTGTTCTCTGGAATGACTTACCAGAGTATATTAAGATAGCACCGACTTTGTTATCTTTCAAATGTGCCCTAAAAACACATTTGATGAGAAAGCTTTAATTTCTTTTTCATTGCACTGTGTCGTCACTGCGCCCTGAGCGTCTTTTTGACGGACACAGGGGCATTATAAATATTCATTATTATTATTGACTTTTATTGTAGTCGCCACAGATTTCCATGTGTGACGATTCAAATAAATTCATGACTATTCTGAATCGCCAGAATAAAAATTGTAGTCGCGCAGGCGACTGTGGCGTATATGAAAACGCAGGTTACAGTATTCCTTTGTTGTGTTGCACCCCCTGAATATACCACTAGAGGCGATGCTGCAAACGCCACATGTAATTGTGTAAGGTGAGTTGGTGAAAAATACTATTTACACTCCCAAATTGCAGTTCATTCTTAATAATTTGAAATCAAATTTGGATTCTTTTCTTACAAATTAAAAGTCATTAACATGAAAGAACTGTGATTGCTCTCGAATTTATAAACACACTACTAGGACCGACCCAGCTTTCAAACTCCGGAGCTCCCAATTGCTGAGCGTCATAGCTTCCATTCAGTTTTCATTTCCGCAGTTTGCATTTTCATAGCTTCCATTTCCACAGTGACATATGGCTTTATTTTGGGCAATAACAATGCACAATGTGTCTGATTAGACCACTACCGCTTACCGGAGGAGTAATGTTAATACGGTTAAATAATGTCAAGTATTTACAATAGTCAATAATATATGGCACAATATTCCATTACTTTGTTCCCGATTGGATCACTAATATATGTGACGCACCATGGCAGATTGCTATTATGTCGGCATTCTCCATTTTGAGATAAGTGACTGGGATTTTCCTTAAAAAATATATCAGAGGTACAATGGAATATGACCAACTCCATGAAAGAAAATAAGTAACCTAGAAAATGTATATTTTCTTGATTTGGGTATCAAAGTAAAGTTAAACATGGTTTCCTCTATCGTTTTACACCAATATTTCAACATGACCAAGGCCTGGCATAATCCCTGATCTACCATGGTGCATCACATATATGTTATCACTGTCTATGATCTCCCACAGGGCAACCAGATTGGTACATATTCTAGCTGCTGACATAATCCCTGATCTACCATGGTGCATCACATGAATGTTCCTTTGTTGACATTCTATTCATGTGAGAATGGTTACTCCTGCTTTCTATTCAATAGTCAACCAGCCTTTATTGGATAAAAATCTTATTCAATTGGTACACAATACTCCCCATTCATTCAAAGTAACATTATCAAAGTCCTAATTCGATTTTCTAAAGGAGGTCTAACATTGTGAGAATGTTTACTCCAAAATACATAAACAAAACAAAAACACGGAAAGGTATCCTTCTAACATTTCCGTAGTGTGCAACTACTAAATAGTTTATTGTTGTACTGAATCAAGGGCTGGCAGTACTAATTTGGTGATGTTTTGGATAATTGTGGTTGCCGTGCAGCAAATATGGTTGTCTCGGGCACTGATGAGACGATTTAAAAAATGTGGCAAACATGTAGTTTTTATCAATGCAGGAGATACATTTAGAGACAAAAATGATATCTAAGAATATAACATGGTCATTGAATCTATGTAACATTATACTTACCCTCCATCCTATAATATAATAATAGTATGACCCATACAACTGACCTATAT